>JAOBRD020730188.1:0-14230 GCA_027575215.2 Hydrozoanthus sils
TTGTCCGAACTTCTAATCGCATCTTTTCACTGACATGTTTAATATCTCGCAGTATTCAGCCTTGCACATTTATTATCCTTGACATGACCGTCACATGAATAAGTCCGCCGGCACGCCATATACTCGCGCCGTAGGTGATTGTAGACATTGTAAGTCGGTGAAGAATAAAATTAAAAGCTGAAATATTAGTGATTCGTGAAAAAGTCTATTTTGATTTACGTGAAAAAATAATAATAAAAAAAAAAAATAAAAAAATAATAATAATAATAGTAATAATAACAATAACAAGACAGATATTCGCGTTATAGCTCTAACAGTTCTGATCTTGTTAATAACTTCTACTGTACACGTCGTGCAATTATATCTGAACATACTGGGCTTACTGGTATTTCCGGTAACGTAATTTATCTCCTACGGTATTTAATCGTGATAAACAGGGTCTATCACCCACTTTTATTTTTTCACGTGAACTGTGCACGATACCCCCCGGCTAAGAATGCAACGACAAACGGGGGAGCCTGAGCCCGAGTAATCTTGTGTACTGAAGCGAGCATAATTTTCTGTGTTTGCCAAGTACATAATCCATGGCCATGAATGATAAGTACACTTTCACGGACAAAACTGATGAACCAATTTCTTCGAACATGCAGACATCGAAAGTTGCACCAGAAGCTAAGTGAGAACAAATTGCAAGCACTTGCAAGTTAAAGCAAACAACTTCACACCAGAATGTCACACTCACTTGAATCTGTTTGCTTCTACAGCGATGACAAGGAAGGCAAAGAGAAGGAGAATGATAAAGAAGAAAAAGCGCCGATGGTTTCTATACCAACGCTGGTAATTTGATATACACTAACCGTTGCATGTAGCTGTAGCTGTGTATATATGGTTTTTGTGAGTAACTTTGAGTCGTCTTTGAAGCGAGGGTTTTCGAAATTGTCGAAAAGCTGTGACCCGTAAACAGAAATTATCACAGCATTGTGTCTTCTTCTGTAGCATTTCTAAAAAACTACTAGACAAACAAGAGTTATATATTAAATTATACTTAGACTTCAACTTCGTAACTGAATCATATTTCGATGAATATACTTACGGTTAAACAGTATCGCTCACTGCAAAGCGAGCTCAGTCTAGAGTTTAATAGACGACTATCCAATAGGTTTTCGTACTAAACAATTAACGGACGTTTCGAACCGGCAGTCAACTTGGGTATATATTAACATTTTAATTTTTTTTCGGTCTTGGAATTGTCTCATGTTATTTAAGAAATAACACACAGTTATCGAGTATCGTGTTTGCATATAGGCTCAGGCAAACCGAGGTGCGTTAATTTGGGTCTCGAGCAGCTCAATACAAGCACGTACGTGTGTTTAAATTCCTGCTCGAGATTTCTTTCAACTGTGCAGAACAGTGAGGTACTCGGTAGCTGTGTTTTATTTCTTTTATAGAATAAAAATCTACAGCCATATTTGTACAGGTTAATACAAGCATACCTGTTAACCAATTAGAGGGAGCATATTTACTACTGTATGTAAACAAGTTTGAACTAAATTAGCAGCCGTACTATATACTTAATTCTATTAGGCTACTTGAATATATACTTGTATTCAAATATCACAATTGCTGTTTACTCACTTTCTGTTTATCAATCAGAATAAGAATACAAGCTCGAAATTTCTATCCACAGATAGAATGATTAGGGTATCAAGTCGTATTCAGAAACAACTTAAAATTGGGAAATGTAAAGTGCTGTAGAAGCGGACTTATCTCTTCGCACCTCGTTGACAACTAACTCTTACAATATTCCACCTCATAGTCATTAAATAAGCATCTATTAGATAGTTTCATTAGTTTTTGTTTAACATTTTTGTTGTAGCAGGGTTAAAAGTCAAGCTACACCCTTTTCAGTTCTTGTGTGTCAATATAACCACAATGTAACTATAACCAATGCGATGTGTATTAAAAATAGATAAGATCTAAAAAACATTTTACAGACTTCTCATGGTTAGAATTACTATCTGCTCTCGTTTCTTCATCTCATTTTGGCCTTTCTTCTCTTTTTATAAATTAAAAAATATATAAGCTGTTCTTGTAAGCCATATTTAATTTTAAATCAATTTTATTTTTAGGGAGCTCATATACTGAGCCTTGTGGTTTTTCTTTGAGCTTCCTAGCCATTATTTAATTACTCAGTTAACTTTACTTATTGTAAAACATAGTGTAAAACTTAATGGCAAATGAAAAGATTGAATGAATGAATTCATGAAAATCTTAAAATTTCAATAAAAATTGAATATATTTATATATTTGGTATCTGTGTAAAAGAGTTAAACAAAAAATTGTCCACTAGCTGCTTAAATAAGGTGTCACTTGCTTGCACTGTGTTAGAGTAAGGAATACCCACATGTACACCGATAGACTCTTTAGAAAGTTGAAAAATAATTGTCATTTAGGTAAAGTTAAAGTCCCAACAAAGTTTTATTTTTACTTACCATCATCTATGAACTTGAAATTTGAATAACCGAAGAAAACTTTCACATCTAAGTATGCTTTTTAATAAAAAAAGGATCGGAATGTAAATTTTGACTAAGCAGACCGGGGACTGGTAATTAAGTGACCTGTGATGTATTAGCATTGAGTCATGTGGATTTTGTTCAATGATTTTCATTAATTTAGATAATAAAAAAGATACTTTTTATTTTTACTTTTTTATTTTTCAAATAATTTAAAGGGAATAATTGATTGACTAATATAAAACAAATATATGGCTATTGTAGCCAGAGTCCCAATTGTTTTGAGATAAAATTGTCTCTGCCTCATGATAAATAAAGATAAATGAATAAAACAAAATAAAATAAAACTGAAAAAATAAGATAAAATAAAAAAGAATAAATATCTAAAACTAATAAAATTGTGCTACGTCATATGCCTCCTGATACATCAGCATAACATGTTTCAAGCCAAGGAACAACAAGAAACTGTTTTGTTTTCAAAAATTACTATTACTAAAGGGTTCTCCTTTTCATCTGAAAATTAAAAAAGGAAAGTTTTTAGGTACTTTAAAAATTACTGCTAATAAAGTGGAAGAAAGACATGATAGCAAGAGTGGAAAATGTCAAAAATAATTTTTCCTTATCATAATATATATTAAACAGATCCAAATTAAGCTGTATTTAGTGGATTTTTTCTCAAAAATAATAATCGTAAATATTTACATTTCTCTTGAATTATAAGTTACACATATATTGAAGTTTTAGTTAGGAATAAATATTCAACGAAACAAAGAAAGTAATCAAAACAAAAGTTTGGATACAAGCCTTTCAATAAACCACGATACAGTTGGTTTATAGGGATAGTTATGAACACAACATGCAGTAGTCATAAACTTTATAATAAAACATACTCTCTCAGGCATTAGCCCAATTATTTGATTCATTGTTGTGCCGACCCAGGTTTTGTATAATGAAACCCCTGTTCAATGATATCGAATATGCCTAGTCTTGTAAAACAATATTAAATGGGATAATTATGGCACTAATTGAATCATCGTAATCTGAATGGGCAGGTATTCATGTACTGTATTCCTATTTAAGGTAGAAGAGTCATGCAGTCAATGCAATGAAGCTGGGGGGAATATGATAACCCTAGTAGTAGGCCCTGTACTCACATATTGACAGAGGCTCCAAAAGAGGTTCAAAATTTATACCCAAAAATGTCCCAATTTTTATGTATCATGCCCATGATTAAAAATTGTGCTTGAATGTATTGTTGATCTTAGATGAAGGAAGCTTGTACAAAACCCCCCAAAATCTATGCATTTCTTTCGTTTTTTTTCTTTGGGGGGTGGGATTTCCTGGCATCTTCCATGCATAGACCTTTCTCATAAATGGTAGCGGTTTTGATATTCTTTTATCTGTATTCAAATTTGCCCAGTTAGCCTTGCTCTTGAGTTAAGGAAACAAAAGAATATGTTGCTCAAAGGGAGACTAACTGCAGTCAATTTGAATATAGACAAAAGAATATCAAAACTGCTGCCATTAATGAGAAAGGTCTATAGATCTAGACTCCTACAAAAAACCTCTGGTCAAAACCAAAAAAGCCTTGCCCCCCCCCCATCATTAAAATTAATATGTAGTTGGGCCCCAGTGGGATAATAATATAAGTTGTGTGACTGAAACTAATAATCCTAACTGTAAATTCTTGTCTGCAGTTTCGATATGCAACCGGATTGGACATATTCTTTATGTTCCTTGGGACGTTTTGTGGTATTGTTCATGGTTCTTTAATGCCTGTGAGTTTCATTGCGTTTGGTGAACTCATTACGGTTTTTACTCTTGAGTATCGCAATTTACTTGATGGGGTTCCAGGAGCAGCAAAAAGACTAGAAGAAAATATCACAGAGCTTGCCTTGTATTTCGTTTACATTGGTATAGGAAATGTTGTAGTTACGTATGTACAGATGGCACTGTGGTCCCTCGCAGCTGCCAGACAAATCAAACAGATGCGCCTTCATTTCTTCAGAGCAATATTGAACCAAGAAATTGGTTGGTTTGATTGTAATGAGGCAGGAGAACTGAATAATCGCTTGACAGCGTAAGTTGTTTCAAATAAATAATATACAGTTTGACATTGAAATAGAGCTCTATAGTTTATTGTTTCAGTTATGGGAGTCAGGATGGCTGAGTGGTTAGTGCTCATGCCTCTTCCCTCTGTGGACCCAGGATTGAATCCCAGGTTCCACAATTGAGATGAGGTTTGTTGATCGCAATCTGACTCCTAGGGTTTTTCTCCAGGTACTCCGGTTTTCCTCCCTCAATGAAATCAACACCCAATCTATTTTATCTATGGAGCTGTGCTCCAAGGCTGTACATAGGCCATGTAGCAACAGCAATTGTGCCTTTAATTTATGTGCTTTCAGTCCGACCTTGATAAGCTGCATCTTTCACATTCAATTCAGTCCACACTTGCAAGGGCACTGATTAGCTGGCTAGATATTATTATTACACCTTGCCTCAGGTTAGAACTTGAATCCTGACTATTTCAAGACAAACTAATTTTAATACTGGAATACGCTTGGTAACTGTACGTCAAGCCCTTGGTCTGAGATTTCCCAGAAGAGACCTTGGTTTATAAGCGTTGAAAACAATAACGATACTAATAATAATATTAAAACTAGTTCTTTGTATAGCATTTTATATACACTAACTGCTCTATAGCATTTTATAATTCTACTAAAAACAATTTAAGATCATTTGAATAGAAATGACAATCCATTCAAACTGAGATTTTGTTTTTTCGTAAAAATAGAAAGATAACAACTTAAAGTAGCCTTACCAATAGGGCTTACCGTGTAAAGAGGTAGTTCAACTGAGAGTTCAACCTGATGTAACAGTAACAGTACTTAAACTGTAACTCTAATTAGTTGGTTGATACCTCCGAGCTGAGTAATGGTTTTAGGTTGACCAACTAATTGAAACTTTTGCATCCCACCCCAAAAAGTAATTAGGGCTACCACCACCCCCCCTCCCAAAAACGAGTGGTTCGGCATCACCCTAAGTGTTTTTGTGACCATGGATGACGGAACCAAGTGGGGGCGGGGAAGAGGGAGGGCACTGGCTCCCCAATTATTTGGTTGGGCGGGCAGCCCTCCCCCCTGAAATAGTTTCTGGCTAACAACAGCAACTTTTAAATAGAAATATCAGATTTTTTAATGAACTGCTACTAATTCCGGACTGTGCTCCCCATCCCCCAATAATTTTTTTGCTTCCACCACCCATGGTGACTTCTAAAGCAGGCTATCAAGGTTTAAGAGCTGATTGTTGTTATTCTTTTGTTGTATTCGGCAGTGACCTGAACAAAGTGTATGATGGGATCGGACACAAGGTCGGTTTGTTCGTTCAACCCTTGGCAACGTTCATATGTGGATTTATAATTGGTTTTGTCTATGGTTGGAAGTTAGCCCTCGTTCTTTTGTCCATTACACCACTGATGGTTATTGCAGGTGCAGTTATGGCAAAGGTATTGAGCTGAAATATATTATACTAATTAAAAATTAGTTGTAGATCATTGAGGAAATAGATTCATTTCCTGTTCTTACGTGAATGTAACTATTCAGGTAGCTAGTTGCCTTAGAGTTTGGTTGCCTTAAACACCTCTATTGAAATTTCAGTAAAATAATGTGTCTTTCAGAACAAACAGTTTATCGTATGGAGAAAGATGTATGGCTAGTTTGCTTTACTTTTTGTCCAAGTTACACTTTGTGAAAAGAAAAAGATGAAAGTGTTTTCCCTAAAGATGAGTTTAAGATTTACAAGATTCTCTGTTGGTTGTTCTGGTACTTGCAAAAACTACAAAACTGAGCTTTTCATGTTGTAATTTTCAATACGAAGGCGTGCAGGTAGCCTGGACAGTGCATTCCAACGTGCAGTTATTGTATTCACTATTGTTTCCAGCTGTTTGCGTTGGCGTCCTAATGTTGCTTAAGGTCCTAATTTAGCAGGGCCGTAGCAAGGGGTGGTGCCGGGGGGCCCCGCACCCCCCCAGTTTTTTACCTATTTTTTGTGACTACTGACTGCTTCAGAGAAATTAGTAGTTACCGACCATAAAATCATAAATGACTGGTCCGTCAGCCCGCTTTTACACTTTCACTAACTTCTGGCGTGTTACTGAGGGAAAAAGGGCTAAATTGAAAAAAAAAACAATATTCCAGATCAGTAGTCCTTCTAGATGCCCAAAGACCTTTCAAAACAATTTGTTTGTGTTTTGTAAAAAAAAGTATTGGTTTATTATTGGGTAAACACGCATTTTAATAATTCTTATCACGTTTAACCGGAGATAGTGTCGAAAGCTATAACGTCGAAACACTCTCGTACATCAGTATTACTCTTCTATTATTGAGATAGTGATTTTTTGAAAATTAATGTCTGAAAACAGGATGCTCCAGTATTAAAAGTAGCTTCTGCATACATAACGACTTGAATAATCAAAAAGTATTGTGACCAAGAGACTTACAGGTCGAGGTGCGCCCAGCTTGTACCCAGAAGGGCACATCAGTGAATGCGTTCGAATAAGCCAGCTTGACATTTCAGAAACGCGTGCATGAGTCGGGATAAAATGTAAAATTCATGAAACTTAAACAAAGGAACGTAATGAAGCGGGATGGGAATTCGTTATTATTCTTTTCTTAAGTTTGATGAGTGTTTCATTTTATCCCGGCACGCGCTTGTTTTCCTGAGATTCCGAACTAGCTTATTGTACGCAAGACACTCAAGGCCTAAATCATATGCTCATGGCGTTGTGTTGTTTGATCTTCACTTTACACTCATTCTTCAAACTACCTATGCAAAGTCTGAGAAAACGGAAAATATTATATAAGTTTTAGACGCTATGACTTTGCTTCAAACGGTGTTTAAAACCCAGGAAATACGTCTTGAAACAATCTATTTTCAAAATTTCCCGGGGAAGCATGCCCCCGAACCTCCCTTAGAAGAATCGCGCTTTTGGCTCTCAATTGTGCCCCCCCCCCAGTTTTCCAAGGCTTGCAACTATAGAGACTGAAAATTTTGGCATATGTACTCTAACAATGTAATAAACAGTTTTGCTGGCATGGAGTCTGATTGAGTGTTTAGAGTTTGTCTCTTTTGTTTCTAACTAGTGTATAACTACAAGGCGTTCGAATATTTCCCCCCAGCATTTCTTGACGAGGGTAAATTGTTTGTGCAGTATGATAGGTTGCTGATTGTGGCATTCTTAAAAGTGTTTACCATACAGTCACGGAATATTTGTGTTTCTCAATGTACAGATAGTACAGATGGCTCCTGTACCCAATAAAATTCTTATAGACCCCTTTACGGCTGCTATTGCATCATGGATAATCGGGACAATAGTTATAGAAAGCCAAGTAACGAAGTAAGGTTTATCGACGGTTGCTCACAAACATTTTCATTTCAAATACTTGGCTTCGCAGACAGCCAAGATCAGCTCTAAAACTACATACATGCAAATTTTTTCGCGGGTTTAATTACAAATTACACGGCGGAAACTGTTTAATCCCTCGGCAAATGCGTTTTTTGCCAGAGCGATCGTGTGGAACTGACTCACTCGAAAATAATAGACCTCTAACAAAATTCCATCATTCTTAGGTAATTTTCGGCCAACTAGACCAGAAATCAGCATGTGATTAGAATATGCGCTTACTTTTTCTGTCTGAAAAGGCGAGCGTTCAAAACTAACGATTGATACTGCGAGAAATCGTTGATAAATCTAAATTCGCTTCTGGACTCCCTTTAATGCATGCACGAACTACATTTAAGTTCATCTACTTCAGTACACTTTGTTAGTTTGTTAGTATTTTTAAATACATCTTTACCTTGTTTTCATTTGTAACGGTAATAATTTTTTCCTAATCTACTATTGATGATACATGGTGACGTCACCGAAACGTCATGTTTTTGTTGCGATGGATTTTTTTATGAAATGTTTTAAAAAATATTTTTTTGTTGAATATGTCATTCCATTGTTAAGGGTGCGTTGGAGGTCCTGCTTTCCTTTCGATGCTGTGTTGAAGAATGTCGTGAGCTATAGTTGAACTTGAAAGATGGCGAATAATTAAAAATGCAAGCCAATGCATCAAAGTCAACAAAGTTAAAGAAATCTTGCAAATACAGACGGATAGACAAAGACAGAGCTCTAACAGTCACGGGAGAACTTGCGGTGATAGTTACGAGTTCGCAAGGGTTCTTTAAAGTCTTTTTCTTCTCGTCCAAAAAAAGAAGAAAAAGACATTAATGAACCCTTAGAGTTCGACATGTTTGATTCATACTAAAAGTAGCAATAACAAGACTTGCCCGTGCCCCTAATACAGCTATACAGTAAAATCTTTCAAATATTCTTCAGTGTTAAACGGGTAATAACCAACGTATGGTGTTGACTTAGATTTCATGTTTCTACTTTTCTAGGGCATTTTAGCTTACCAGTCATTTTTCGGCGTTCAGACAAAGAGTAACGTTGTAATTCATTACTTTCGAATGGAATACCATGGAGTTAGCCAATTATAGTATGTCTCAAACCCAAGAACTATGTGTCGGCGGCGCAGTGGCCGAAGGGTTAGCGTGTTCGACTCGTAATCCTCGGGTAGCGAGTTCGAGTCCCGGTCAGATCACTGTGTTGTGTCCTTGAGCAAGACCTGACTTTATTCCAGTCGACTCAGCTGTATAAATAAATACCAGCTCTGCTGGGGGCTAACCTGCGATAGATTATATAGTGTTCTGTGCAGGGGTAGTGAAAAACTCTTATCCGCTTAACACCTACAGAAACAGGAGATAAGCGCCAGCCCTATGAGCCACTCAGACTCGAGAAAGGATTTAGTTTTAGCCAATAACTATGTGTTAAGTTGTTGATTGACCTGTTGTTTGTGGAAGAAAATATGCTCTTTCAGCTGTAACATGTACCTTTTTTATTAATGA
The DNA here is from genome assembly GCA_027575215.2 of Hydrozoanthus sils. Lineage (NCBI taxonomy): Eukaryota > Metazoa > Cnidaria > Anthozoa > Zoantharia > Hydrozoanthidae > Hydrozoanthus > Hydrozoanthus sils. The sequence continues at coordinate 9,465 of JAOBRD020730188.1, forward strand.
TAAACGAAATGGCAATTTTAGCAGCGTTAAACAATAGCGGACTTAACTGACAGATTGCTGGTGTTTCTCTGCCTGCAGTTGTTTACAATGTTCACGACGAAAGAGCTCGATGCTTATGCTAAGGCAGGAAAAGTTGCGGAAGAGGTGTTTTCCTCTATTCGAACGGTAGCAGCATTTGGAGGAGAGAATAAAGAATATCAAAGGTCAGTATATCAGGGAGTAGCTAAGAGAGATGGTCCATCAAAACAGAAGACTTAGTTAAAGGGCGGACAGATTATCCAAGTCAAAGGTGTCTCCACTACACGACAAACAACACAGTAGTGTAAACCAAATAAGTTTCTTTAGGGAAGCCTGCCGAGAACCAACCCGGGGCATACACTGCCCGAGGCGTTCAAACATACATACATTCGTAACTTATATACCATATACAGTTCTCATATACTTTCAATACTTTACACATTGAAAAGTAGATACTATACAACAGTAACATCTTAACTTCACCAAGACAAGATAAGCATAACTGGACAACCGTTTACAAAGACACTTCTATACGGTTATACGGAGGCCAGGAAAAACCTACTACATGCATATATTGCCCGCGGCGTACAAACATGCATACATTCGTAATTTATATACTATATACAGTTTTCATATACATTCAATACCTTACACATTCAAAGGTAGGTATGCAACACTAGCATCTTAACTTCACCAAGTCGAGACTAGCATAGTTGGGCAACCGTTTACAAAGACACTTCTACGGTTATACGGAGGCCAGAAAAAACCTGTCAGAAAAAAACCCTTTAGGCAACAAATATGACAGGAAATCTGGGTAGGAATGAAGGCCCAAACTAAGAGCAGTTAGCAGCCCATCCTACGGGGCTTTACAGTTAAACAAATTAATTTTCAAACCAAAATAAATTTGGCATCAGCCAAAGGTGCCAAGTTGGTTCTGAGGCCTAGATGGACAACACGTGCTAAACTTCCTCTTATATACCACTTCATCATTATCCATTATGCTTGGGCCTAAGGCTCAGGCCTTGTCGTATCACGTGCCGTCAAAATATTTATTTTTGCCTTATTCGTACACTCACTCGTCAAAAATACCGTGATTTACGGCCTGAGATAGAGAGATCTAAAAGTACGTATTGTATACTACGATACTTGAAATATTCCAACCTGAACAGCGCACTTGAACAGCCAAACTTAACTTGATACCAGGTAACAAAAACAATTAATTTTCAAAAAACAAGAACATGACAAATCTTTATCACTACCCACAATGCCTCTGCCACTTGGGTTGTTTCATGGTCCGTAAAATTGGATTAGTGCAAGTGATGGAGCATCTTGTGAAGATGCATGACCACCACCAACGGTTTTTGATAGCACTAATGAGTTTTTCTCAAAGATAATCTGGTTTGGCATGTATTCTGACAAAAACAAGCAGTGCGCAAGGGATCATTGTGGGTAGTCACACACAACATCAGAACCAATAAGGTCTATGAACTCCACTTTAACCGAGAAATGGCGGAAGTACGTCAGACGTCAGTGCAAGATGCCTGTGTTCCACTTTAACGGAGAAATGCTTGAAGAACGTGGCTGGATAATTTTACAAGAAATGTAAGCAATAAAACAGTCCGAACAAGACATTCTTTTGACAATTAATTTCATGTTGTGACGCTAAACGCCAGTGCAACATGGCGACCTGCATGAGGTTGACTAGTGCTTTCCTTACTAATTTTTGCAGAGTAGTTATTAATGAATCGTTTTAGAAAGTACATTTTTGGAATCCCAAACTGATGTTTTTAAACATATAAGAAAATAATTTTGGAGTTCAAGTTCCCTTTACTTCTCAAGAACGTTTTGTTCAACAGGTACAACATTAACCTAAAAGAAGCTAAAGACTTTGGCATTAAGAAAGGAATTGTAACAGGTGTTGGTATGGGGTCTATGCAAGTCATCATGTTTGGAAGTTATGCTCTCTCATTCTGGTGAGTAGCGCATCGAAGCAACACTCTATAGGAAATAAAAAGATAAAGGTAAAGGCATCGTTATTTAACGTCGGTAGTTCCTTCAGCTCTCTGTAAGTGCTGCTCTCAATGGAAGCCGACGGTGCGCCCTTTACCCTCTCCCTCTGTCAGTGCTCCGTTTTACGGGTATTCAAAGCTACAGCTACACTGATCAGAAGAAAGTCGAAACAGACGTGCAGTCACCGGGGATCGAACTGGGGATCTTTAGCTCCGAAGGCCGCGCACTAACCAACTGAGCTACGCTTGGACCTTAAGATATGCGTATTTCGGTGTATGAGTAACGGCTAGTGCCGTTGTGTTTCATTTTGTCAAGACCCCATCGACTCTTCCAGGTAGTTCTAGCCGTTTTGCTGTGGTTTACAGCATTTGACCCATGAAGTGTTTGCCGTGTAGATTGCAAGAAGATTACCCATACCTGTACACCGAAATACGTGTATTTTAAGGTCAGTAATGAGTCGAGTTTGGTTTAGTTAAATTTAACGCACTCAGTTATCTAGGTCTGATACCTATTAAATAAAATTGATCATAGCCCAATTAACTGTTAAATAGACAATGTTAAACATGGGCACAGGCATACATATTATAACTACGAGTGTGCCCGTTCAGTGGCGAAACAACCACAGAATGAGAAGATAAAATCCGTGCACATGTGTTAAGCAACCCTCCATTGAGTGGTCACCTCTGTTAAGTGGTCGGTTGTCTAAGTCCCGAAAATTCTTCCCTTAATTACTGTAAATTTAACCTCTTTTAGTCGGTCACCCTTTATTATCTCTCTTTTCCAAAGGGAAGATTACAAAACAACTGTTATATCAGATCTGTAACACATGTTAGTGTTTGTGTTGTATTATAGAGTTTTAGGATAATCTAGTCTGGATTGCTGATCTGGTATTCCAAGAAATAATGATTGTTTTGTAATTTTTCCCTTTGGATTCCCGACTTTGGCGTCACAACTTTGGTAGTTTGCATATTTGAAAAACCCTAATATCTCAGCAACCAAAACAGTTAAAAACTGTCATTAGCTGAAGACGAGGCCCGTCGGGAGGGGGGGAACGGGCCTGCAGCCCTCCCAATAATTTCTCGTCATTCACTGTTTCCATGTAAGAATAACGCTGACTGTGCCTCAATGCTATGCTGAAAACCCCTTCCCCCCAATATCAATTTTGTTCCAATAGGGCTGAAGACAGAAACAGTTACCAAACACGTTATTATAACAACTAATATTTTTGTGTTCCTCTGACATTTTAATCAGCACTTTTTAAAAACTTAAAAAGACAAATAACCGTTGACAAAATGTATTTTCGATACAGGACGCCTTGTTTTTTAGTTTCACCATCTTACAATAGGAAGGGGGGTGGAGCTTATTAGAGAGGGGGAATTATTTCAGATTTGAAGCTCAATAGAAGGGGGGCTTATTATAGAGAGGGCTTATTAGAAAGAGGGGGTTTATTATAGAGGGCTTATTAGAGAGAGGGCTTATTAGAAAGAGGGGGCTTATTATAGAGAGGGCTTATTAGAAAGAGGGGGTTTATTATAGAGAGAGAGCTCATTAGAGAGAGGGCTTATTAGAAAGAGAGGGTTTATTTAAGAGCGTTTACGGTAAATGACGTTTTTTCTTTTTCAAAAATCTTCCTAACAGACTAAGTCTCATGATAGTGATATACCATTTTTTTATATACCTTTTAAGTAATGTTCCGTGTAAGAACTAGAGAGGTCAACGGCAATAGAATGCAGAAAGGTGCTAATTGCAGTATTATTAAACTGTTGATCTGATTGGCTAAATTTCAAAAATGGACAATATCTTGATAAGCAAGCTGATGTATTTCTTTCCAGTCTGCTCGTTCGTTCCTTTATAATTGAAACATTTCTGTGTTTAAATTTAAGAAAAATTCTATGTGGGGAACATTGAAAATAAAACCTAAGGTTTTCTTCGGTTTTGTTTTGGAGTTCTACGATTGGCCTAAATATTATAGCACAAAAGAAACATTGCTTTAAAAAAGAATTTCAATGCTTTTTACTTTAAAACTGTGTGGTATACTTGTCGATGTATTCTCTATCAGTGTGAAAATTTAAACATTCTGGTGTGGGGAAAGCGAAATGCGTCAGAACATTGGGAGGTTCTCTCGTTCTAACACGGTCCATTACTTTAAGGTTATTTATCAGTTGTGGAATCATATACAAGTTACATGATGTAGTAAGTTACAATTCTGATGAACCAGTTGGTATGTGCTGCAGGTATGGCTCAATATTAATCATTGATGGTACAATGAAATCCGGAGACTTGATAATTGTAAGTTATTTGTTGTGTTTAGCGCCGCGTTTGTTTTTGAGTTGACCGACGTTTTCATTTGAGTAGGATTAGTTTGCTCTTGGCAGAAATCATAAACATAATATTATTTTGGGTTATATGTACATCTTTTGGAGTTTTTGAACAAATTTCAAACTTGTTACATTCCAAATTTTATAAATGCCATTTATACATCATCCAAATTTAATAAATTCCACTCATGTTTGTTACTTCTTTGCTTACAAGTTTACAGCAAAGAACCGTACAACATGTACTTTTTCTCATTCTCTGAAATAAACTTCTCTAACGAGTATTTCATGTACACCAGAAAATTAGTCGCACAAATAACAGCTACTGCTCACCTATAGATAAACAATTCCGTAAATAATTTTCGCAGGATAACTCTCATCGCTCTCTTTAGCGACTTGCTTAACCAGTAATTTAGACTTGAC
>JAOBRD020730295.1:8163-31192 GCA_027575215.2 Hydrozoanthus sils
AGACGCTGTTACTCTACCTCCTGCTCGTTCTACTAACTCTCAGTATCCGTTCTCGTCCACAGGCCGTTAATCATCCCCCTGCTAGTTCTAATAACACCTATGTATTCGTTCTCCTCAAGACGCTGTTACTCTACCTCCTGCTCGTTCTACTAACTCTCTGTATCCGTTCTCGTCCACAGGCCGTTAATCATCCCCCTGCTAGTTCTAATAACACCTATGTATCCCTTCTCCTTAAGACGCTGTTACTCTACTTCCTGCTCGTTCTACTAACTTTCTGTATTCGTTCTTGTCCACAGGCCGCTAATCATCCTCCTGCTAGTTCTAATAACACCTATGTATCTGTTCTTCCCAGACGCTGTTACTCTACCTCCTGCTCGTTCTACTAACTCTCAGTATCCGTTCTCGTCCACAGGACGTTAATCATCCCCCGTTACTCTTCCCTTTGCTATTTCTACTAATGCTCTGCATCCATTCTCCACTACAAGCTGTTTCGTATCCCCCTGCTAGTTCTACTAACACCTAAATAGAACTTTGACAGAAACTATACAATGCAACATACAGAAGACGCAATCTTAAAAAGATTTAATGTTTACAGAAAACCGCTCTTTTTGTATCACAAGTGATGTTGTGATGGGTCCAATTGACGGAGGTCTGGAACTCCCAGAAGATTTCTTTGCTTCAGAGATATTCAACCCTCCCTCCTACCAGAGTGCTTTATGGCACTACCCACCCCACCCAGGATGTACAGATGAAGTCCCCTGGGGGTTGGGCCACATACCGATTACGGGGTACTGACATTTTTATTACAAGATGAAGTAGGGGGACTTTAATGGAAGATGAAGAACGGTCAGTGGATCGATATCAAACCCATACCAGGGAATACTTTTTCTTCTTCTGATCACCCCCCTCCCAATCGCTCCCCCACCGTCCTTTCTTACTTTATTGCTATATTCCCTTTTACTCAAATTTCTTCACGATGAACTCAAAATTGTAAGTATCTTCTGATTAGAACAAGTTTATCCAAGCCTATGGCGAAACGGTTATCGGACGCTTTTAGTGCTGAGCTTGTCTCCTTTTAAAAGTCCAAAGAAATATGTTGTTGTTGTTTTCCTCCTTTTGCCTCACGCTTGTCGTTTTTCTCCGCCTTTACTTACTTTCATTTTTCTTCCTCGCACTTTTTTACTCTTCTTTTTTAAATTCGGAATGCAATGCATTTCGAATTTATTGTGATGGGTGAGAAAAAGTCATCGTGAACTTTTGCACGTGCTCAGAACGTGATTGAGGAAGGTTCGTTAGCATGATTGACGCGTGATGCAGGCTGGGATCTGACGGGCGGTAATTAATTACGTGAGCGACGTTGAGAACCGATGAGAAGTTTGGAGTAAAATTTTATTTGCTCTTTCACCTTTTTAATTTTTGTGGTGAGTGACAAAAAAGTCATCGTAAACTTTAGCGCGTGTTCAGAGCGTGCTTGACGCGTGAAAGTAGTCTTCCAGTACTGATCGTGTATTGTTTGTGAACTTCAAACAAATTTCAAACTCTGTGCTTTTAAAAAAAATTATCAGGTTAAGTGTAATCCAGTGTATATCGGAGAAAACCAAATAAAAATACAATCCGAGGCATCTATGCTATCAAGTAATTGCTGTTTGAAGTCACAACTACCTCTATTCCATGAAGCCATTCAACTGTTGTGGAATTTTAATCACGGAAATTGTGATTTCGTTCTTCAAAGATTTTTGTTTTGTTCAAGAAGTTCTAATAAGAGAACCAAAGACCTTAGTTTGTTTGGCCTGGGCCATCATTTGTTGAGACTTGACTCTGAACTCTGAAGTGAAAATTCGTTCTTAAAAGTTTTTCAACAACTCAACTTGGCAATGCCTTGATGAGACAACTGCTGTTGGCAGGTCTGATTATTATGTTATAATAAGCTAAATGAGACAACTAATGAAGAAGATGTAGAGTCGAATGCGAACTATTACTGCCAATCCCGCTACGAAATGTCCATGGTAGTGTTGTGAAAATTCAGCTGAACAGTTAAAAGTATGTACTGTCATCTGAGCTGATACTGTTAATTTGAGAGGCTCTGACTGAGAAAGCGGTACAGAACCTGGAAATGGGGGGTCAGCCAATTGACTTGATACTCGGTGTGCAGAGTTATTTGGCGGGCTTGTACAGATATCAAAATCAGCACAAACTTAGTACTTTGGCCAATACGTTTGCACTACAGAAGTAGCTCTTTCAATTCAAATGCAAATGTTTTTGTTAAACCTTGGTGCTCACTTTATAAAAGCCTCTATTAATGGCCCATTTTCAAGACTTCACAAAACTGCGTTTTCTTCACTTACAACATTGTGTTACAGACAAAAACAATTAGTTGTTTTAAAGATTTTTGACTTTTATCACAAAGTACATACATAAACGTCTAAAAATATATGGCAGTATTTCATTCTTTGGCTTTCTTGTTTCTTCCACAGGGCCTTAAACTTGAGCTAAAATTGTCTCTAAAACGGCCATTTTGACCCCCTGCGAATGTGCTTGTCAGTTTCACACTAATGAAAGAAATTGACAACTTTTCAATTATGGCATTTGACATTAATACTCAACTGGACTCTGCACACCGAGTATCAAGTCAATCGGCGGACCCCCCATTTCCAGGTTCTGTAAAGGTTTCTCAGTCAGAGCCTCTTAATTGTTTACTATATCTCTGCACAGGTTGTCGAAAAGTCAGTCGCTGACATTAACAGTATTTTTCAGGGCTGTACTAAGCCGGACCATCATATCGTTTGGTAAATTCTGAAAAACTCTTTATAGGGATAGGTTTCGTCCCGGAATTGTCACTTAGACGCGTCTATTAGTCGGGGTCATTAAAGTCCTAACGAACTGCGCATGCACTCGCCCGGACGTCAGTTTGTTTCAACTAAGGAGCTCAAACTTGTGTTTGTTCAGGGGGGCGTGCCATCGCAGTACCCGGTGAAGTGAGCGGCTACTTCATGGCCTGGAGAACGTTTGGTCGGTTAAAATGGAAAGACCTCGTACAACCAGCCATTGATATCGCCAAAAACGGCTTTACGATTGACAAACCTGTTGCTGCTACATTGGAGAAAACGAAAGAAAGATTAGAGGAAGAGGACGATCCCGGTTTGAGGTAGCTCTGAGTATTTAGCACAGTACTTGATCCGTGTGTAAAGTTTTGTGGCGATTCAGTTAGGCATGGCAAACACTGTTTCGGTTTTTGCATTGAAAACCATTTAATTTCAAAGTTTACAAAACTTAAGTTCATTACACAGTTATGAAACACCTACACTTCTACTTTAAAAAAACAAATAAATTCCTGAAATCAACATGGATATAATTTATCTATATCAAGTTATATATCATACATGATACATATGGTTCTCAGATGTCACGACCATGATACACATGCTTCTCAGATATCATCATCATGGTTGTCAAAGCCTTCTGGTCGGTGACTTATGTATTCTTTGAGTACTCAGTATGGATCTTTTTTCCCACCGTCAAGACGAAATATCTTGTTGCTGTATTTTCGTCTTTTTGCTGGCGTTTCAACTTCACCATTTCTGGTTTTTGTTGATCTTTCTCCGAAAGTAAAGTGCGAGCCTTTGTCAACAAAGTCTCCGAGTTTACAGTCGAGGTGCTCTTTCATAGCTCGCAATCCCAACATACGAGTGTTGTTCCACCAAACCAGGTTAAGCAGTTGCCGAGGCGTCTCTAAACCAATTGCTCCGCTTGACCAGAGTTTCTCAATCTGCTCTTCGTCGAGCGGATCATAGGCCTTCCCAACAGACTATAGCTATTTCCGTTTTGAAAAGAGTTTCTTCTTCAGGTCTTCGTCTTCTCCAATGTCGAAGCGCTCGCCCTCGGACTCCGGTCTTTCCAAAAAATATCTTCTCAGCCCATTCCAGTAAGTAGTGAGTGTTCCATGGTCGTATTCTTCACCTTCTTTTCCCTTTCTTGTATCTCTAATTTCTAGGAAAAAGTGCTTCAATAGACTGTTAGCTCTTTGCTTTGTAACTATGGAGAGATTGAGCGGTTTTCCGTATCGTTGTATATGCCAGGTCATTAGCCGACGGACTGCTGTATTAGTTCCTCTCTCTGTGTTTAAAGCTTTTTGCTTTTTTGCAAAGTCTTCAATATCGTTTTCCTCCAATGGAACAATGCAAACTGGAACTGTTTTTAAACTCTTGGTGTTGTTGTTGTCCTCGGTGTTGCTTTGAAACTCGTTCATACTTTTACTGATGGTGTTGCGGTTCGAAGTCTTTCGGACGTCATCAAAGTCAAAAATTAATTTGAAACACGGCAGCTCGTCATCACTGTCTGACATTTTTGTTCAATAAATGTAGAAAACACTGAATATTTTTCAAAAAAAGGCCTTACAAAAGAAAATGTAGATGTAAGTAAGGATTTTTTACAAAGGCCTAAGGCTTTAAAAGTTACTATGAAAACGAGACAGGTATTGAGAACTCATTTTTCAATCTCGCAATGTTTGGCCATAGTATTTGTGTATGTTCTAAGATTGAAAAAAAATCGCGATACAAAACTAATTGCTATTTTGAGCCGGTGACTCCACATTGTTGCCGGCGTTGGGAGAAAACATTTCTCATATTGGCCACGTGGCTTCGCCACTCCGCCAATATGGAATATGTTTTCTCCGAACTAGCCGGCAATATTAAGTGGAATCACCGGCTCAAAATAGCATTTAGTTTATAAAATAACGTACAATGATCGGACCAATATTTTAATATTGTCGGTTAGCTACAGTATGCACAAAACAGTATTCACTAACCGACACAAAGTGATTTAACACGAGGATTTTATAACGATTGAAATGAAAGCAATTCACAATGATGGGCGTCCAAAAAAGAGCTTCTTATTCTGTATTTGTAAACTATAATATTATAGTCGAGTTGTTATAGACTGGTTAAAAAGCTTAATAGACGCAAGACACTTGATGTCATTGGTTTAAAATTATGAACACGAAAGAATACACAAAAAAATGTAGAATCCAAAGTTGCCAACAAATAAATCCTCTGGGAAAAACATGAGACGTAGAAACAAAGTTAATGGCATAACATTCGACCGTAAAAATTTTGCGACACATTTTAATTTGTTTGTATGTAATGAACTTGTAAACATCAGATAAGAAATAATGCGGAGTCATAATTCGGAAAAAACCCGAGTTCCTGATGGGAATCGAATCCAAGACCTTCCGTATACTAGTCGGATGCTCTACCACTGAGCTATGGGAACTCATATGGTGAGCAAGGTCATTAATTGGGTTACGATACACGGACCGAGTTCCTGATGAGAATCGAACCCAAAACCTTCCGTATACTAGTCGGATGCTCTACCACTGATCAATGGGAACTCATATGGTGAGCAAGGTCATTAATTGGGTTGACACACGGACTGAGTTCCTGATGAGAATCGAGCCACAGACCTTCCGTATACTAGTCGGATGCTCTACCACTGAGCAATGGGAGCTCATATGGTGAGCAAGATCATTAATTGGGTTATGACACACGGACTATATCGCACAATCACTTGAATGCCAAGGCATGTGTGTCGAAGACGCACTAATTAATTAACTGCATTTTCATTTGTTGGGGCTTTATATATAGGCATCTAGCATGTCCTTTCTATTAACTTGTTCAAAGCAAAAGTAACCCAAACCTCAAACCCAAACTCTTAATTTGTACTTCCTGTAATTGAATAATATGAGGGTACGTATAAACACATTAAACAAGTGCAGTGTATTTAGAAACAATTTATTTACGAATGAATTTTCCTTCAAGTATGAAAATAGAACGGTTCCATTGTAAGCGATGCTGTTCCTTGAAAGAATTGTTTCAAAAACTGAAACGTTGTTGAAAAAGATGTAATGAAAGGCGCCTCAATTGGGAAAGATACGGAAATTTCTTGTTGATTCGTTAAAACAGTACCACCTAGTAAGTATAATCGAGCTTTTTGCCAATTAACTATAAAACCGCACTTTGAAAGACCTACGTTGTAAATTCTTCATAAAAGGAAGAGAATTAAAAACAGTGCGCAAATAAAATAACACCTTAGTACAATTGCTTTTCCAATAACTACAAAATGAACCACTTCACTTCTTCATAGAAGAAACATTTCTATTCCAAGTCTCCTTCACTTCATAAACAGCTCACTAAGATGTGCAGTGGTCGTTTATCGATAAAATAAAGCATTATTCTTTTTCCCACATTACGAACCAAAAATCTTTCGATTAGACTAGTCTAAACATTTAACAAATAAAAAATCATTGCATGGCAAGCCATTTCGTGTTGAGTGGCTATTAAAACAGCTAATCAAGATTCGTTGTATTTCTGCATCCACTTCATAAACCACTTCTTGGTCACGTGATTTTTGTAGGCCTTAAGCAGCTGTCGGTGTACAACCACGTGACGGAACCACGCTACGAAAACCTACAAATCAGATTGGCAAATGATTTCAGTGGGAAAACACCCAAGGTTTTTCCATTGATTTGACAGCACTATATAAGGGCATTTTACCGACTTTGAAAATTGTTTTCAAAGGTAGTTCTAACAATATAACTAATCATCATTTCCTTTTCCCGCCATTTTCAATAAATCATCATCAACACCCCGCATCATATTAATTTTCCTCACCTTCATCATCACCACCGTCATCATATTCATTTTCCTACCCTTCATCATCACCACCGTCATCATGTTCGTTTTCCTCACCTTCATCATCACCACCGTCACCATATTCATTTTCCTGACCTTCATCATCGCGACTGTCACCATTATCAACACAACCGTTATCATCGTCACCATTACAACCACTGTCATCACAATCATCTTTTTCGCCTTCATTACATCATTGTCATCATCACCGTCATCGTAATAATATAAAAATAAAATAAAAAATTGACTTTCGATCAAAGAGCACTTCTTACCTCTGAAAGCAGTTTCTTCTCCTCGTGTTTCTGCATAAGTTCTGAGACTCGTTTTCGAATTAGCTGACGACGCCAATGGATCCAGTATTTATCAAACAAGCGACGATCAACCTTGCAAAGGTATTAAACTATGCATGAGGCACCACGAAATAGAGACTGGATAAATCATATCAGATCTCTTAAACAGCTAATATCAAGTAATAGAGGCAGCAATCTGACGGCTCAAATTTATCTCCCCACAGATTACTTATCTTCCTGTACAGTTTCTGTACAGCGGAAGAAAATAGACGAATCAACAAGGGAGAAAAGTTATGTACTAACTGTTTCTTGACAGATATAGTGCGAGGTATAGTGAATTAGTGGGCTTAATTTTAGAAATAAAAATTTAGTTCATGCGAGAGATATAAAGAAATTCTAGGGGACCGGAAAAATTGTTCGTCACATCGAAGTATTCTCCAGACATTTTCTTATAACTGGGACAAAAACTATTTCTTAATTATTCCATAAGCGTGCATTGGATATGAGGTGGTAAATAACCAAAGAGGTGCCTAGCGTCGAGCTCATGTCGAATGGAATATTTATTTCATTAAATTCCTTGGATTTTCGAAACCTATGGATACTTGAGAATTACGGCTAAGAGTTGTTCAGAGCATTTTTTAGCTTCGCAACACTACGTATTCAGGTTCAACATATATGATCAATTCGGTATATATGATCTGATAACCGTGATTGAGTAAACCAATCAGTACGCTGGGAACGTGATATTCGAGATTAAACGTTCAATAACTAGAATTTACTCCCCTACAGAGTCAGTTTCCATATATAGTCAATGCGGTGTATGAGCTGATTATCAAGATTGAGTGGGCCAATCACAACGCTAGAAACGCAATATTCGAGGTTGAAAATTTAACACAACTTGTTGTACCGAGATATTCGTAATATAGAGTTCGCTATGTCGAAGTTCTAATTTGTTGCAAATTTATACAAATTACTTTCCAGACCTGTTAAATGGTCGATTTCCGTGACTTTTATGACCTATCAGGAATACGATCATTTTCATATGCAGCAGCTAATTTTTTCAATAAATAACCAAGTTCTGTAAAAATTCTAAATCGGTAAGAAGCTTTACTTCAAATCACTAATCTTCAGGCTTTCGCGTGGATAAAACATGATAAAAAAGTTAAAATCTATAAAACGTTTTACGGTTAACACGCGTTAAAATTTTATAAAATGTACATTGACGAAGCCTTCCACAAGAGAAGACGAAATGTCAATGCACATTAATTGTATAAAAAATTTTTACGCGTGTAAACCGTAAAACTTTTTATAGATTTTAACTTTTTTACTTCAAATTATTGGTTAGATTACTGAGATGTTTTATTTTTTATTCGTATGTATCTATTTGTATATAGATTCATTTGGTTTTAGAATTTTTTTAAAATTTACTTTGAATGCTAGAAGTTGTTAGCGATTTTAAGAAACTTCAGTGTTAATAAGTGGCAGCTTTTTTGAATTCTGTATATAATAAAGTTTATTATTATTGTTATTTTTATCATTATTACTATTCTGAACAATAAAATCACACAATCCACAACCTGACCTTACTCCTTGGTAATGATATTTTCTATTTAGATAAACAGCTTTGGCCTTTGGTTCTTACCACGTCCTTGGCAATCGAGTTTAGGCTGCATTTCTTTTTCCACGTGATGAACGCTCGTTCCACCAAGCGATTAAGTCGAAGTCGTTCGTAACGAACCGCTCTGGTGTCATAAAGCAACTCACGGAAGCATCTTTTTCTAGAAAAATAACAAATATTGTTGCACAAGCAAATTTCAGGCTTGAACTTAATTATGAACTGCTAAGGGTATTACTGGCTCAATTCTAGTGTAAATCTTTGTTTGAGATTTGTCTTTAAATTTACATAAGATTATCAATACTTTCAAAGATAATCAAATATCACCTTCTCCTTACAGTACCGATGCAAAATAAGTTGTTTAGTTTTAAAACTGATATCCAATGGGACCCTGTAAGTTAAAAGGAAAAACTAATGCACCGGATCGACACCCTCGTTTTATCCTTAAGTGTCTAGATCTTTTAAGTTTCCCGCCAGAAGAGGAGAGACTAGACCAACGTCCCTGTTCACGGACGGTGTGGCGAAAGATGGCCGCAGCAATGTTCAACCCCCGACAAGTCCGAGAATCGAACCCAGGGCCTCACGGTTGGCAGTCAGAGATCTTATCAGCTGAACCAAGTTCTCACATACAAGTAGCAACAGCCGCCCGGAGCCAGGACTTTTTGTAGAAGTGTGCGATCGAAGAGGCTCGAGTCCCAAGGGGGTCTGGGGCATGCTCCCCCGGAAACCTAAAATCTGGGTGTTATTCACATTTTTGACATTCAAAATCAATTTAGAAAAACATAAAGGATAAAGTTGCTTTTTAAAATAGTTGGTCAACAAAAACCTTTGCTGCTTGTGAAGGGGGGAGGGAAGGGGGTGGGTGCGATTGCACCCATCGTACCCCCTCTCCCCACGGGCCTGAACAGTGACAGCCACAAAATGGCAGTGAACCCGCCCAAACTAACCTCAACTTGAGACTATAAAAGCGGTCGGCTTTCTCTTGAAACCTTTTTTCTTTTTCCTTCTCTTTCAGCTTATCTTCAGTTTTAATCTTCCATTCTAGAAAACATCCGGCAATGCGGACGATGTTACTATGTCTTTCGGCCCTGCAATTCATGACGAACTTTCGCCACCGGATCATGGCGTGTTTGAGTATGCGTGAATTGTGAATTGCCATATGTTTGCTGACCAGCTGTTGATGTCGAGTTGCACGTTCGTGCGCGCTACGCCAACCAGAGAACATTTTGATCAGCTATAAAGAACAAAAAAATAAAGCCATATAGTTTGTATCGCGCATTATATTGTACATAGAAATGTGTGATGTAACAACAACTTTATTTTGCGCTTGGGGTCCAACTTAGTTCCAATTCCATGAATTTTATGTTTCCTTTGTGTTTCAAGCTCCTGCAAGCATATCATCCTGTTGGGTACTAAAACAAACGAGAATAAACAACGAATGCCTGAAGTGGCCACAAAACATTGTACTGTTTACCTTTCTGTTGTTAAGGAGCTGCTGGAATTCGTTTTTCTTCCTTTGTTCTTCAGCCCTCTTTTGCACTAAAGTCCTCCAACTCTTCAACGATCTAAGATAAGGAGGTTTTACGAGCAGTTTTAATGTCTGACTTTGATGATGCAGATAATTGCAAAAGTTAGTCTTCCTTTTACCGTTAAACCAGTTTAACCGTGTGGCTATGAACTTCCCTGTGTTTGTTTTCAAGAATTTGAATCCCGCCGGGTCTCACGATTCTCGTCTCTAAGTGTTGGCTAATGTTCTACCAAGGGTGTGTTCCCAGAAACAATAAATTTGGGTAATTGTACAACTATTTGTTCAACACTAATTTTGTTTTAGGTTACATGCAGTAATATGACAAGGGGCATCATTTATACCTACTGTTATAAATTTAAGCAATTTCTGCGCCAACCATCGAGTTGGCAAATTCTCCCGACTAGGGTTCATAAATTTTATGTAATCAGTTTGGGAGAATTTCACTTTTAACCCTGTCAGCCCCATATTCGACAAAATTTTTTGGTAAAATCCCCTAACTAGGATTCGTACTTTATTAAATCGGCTAAGGGGAATTTCGCTAATCAAAAAAAACCTTTTTGTTTGTGTTAGGAAAAGAGGAATTAAGGCCGTCACACACATTAGACAATCTTTCGTCTGGAGGGCCCCAAATTCTTGTTTGCAACAAAAAAATCGGCTGTGTGGCAGCCCGTGACAAAAATCGGGCACGATTTTTTGTCGTGAAGGAAGATCTGACAAGTTAGATCCCAAAACGTCTGATCAGACATCATCGGCTAGTGTGTGGCAGCGTCCGGTAACTTGTCTGAACTACTTTGCGCATCAGCCAATGGGAAACGAAATTGCAAACAGGTGACAAGTAGAAAATAGTTCGTGAACATGGACTGGGTACTGAACCAAAAAATCACGCAATAAAATATTGGTAAATGTGGTGAGCTACGATCAAATCAAATTTATACCAGAAAAAAGTCGGGGCCCTTCAGACGAAAAATCGTCAAGTATGTGAGGCGGCCTTTAGTTGTTCATAAACTAACTTGGACTGAAAGGGTTGTCTTTTAAAAATACATTTGTAAAAGGAAATTGTTTAAATTTTTCTAAGAGATGTAAACAATAAATGATTATTGAGGGTACACAAAGGCCTGTACCACTTGTTTTAAAAAAAAGACAAGAAAACAAACCCTTCTAAACTATAACGGAAAAAAGTCATGGGAAATTAGTTCCCTTAATCATAATGGAACAAAGCCATGGCAAATCACAACCCTTAAACATAATGGAAAAATCCATGGGAAATTACCTCTAAATCGTAATGGAACAGAGCGATGGGAAATCACCTCCTATAATCACAATGGAACAATGCGATGGCAAATTACCACCCTTAATCATAATGGAAAAAAACCATGGGAAATTACCTCCCTTAATCATAATGGAACAAAGCGATGGGAAATCACCTTCCTTAATCACAATGGAACAAAGTCATGGGAAATCACATAAACATAATCATAATGGAACAAAGCCATGGCAAATCACCTCTCTTAATCATAATGGAACAAAGCCATGGCAAATCACCTTCCTTAATCATAATGGAACAAAGCCATCGCAAATCGCCTCCCTTAATAGAACAAAGCCATGGCAAATCACCTTCCTTAACCATAATGGAACAAAGCCATCGCAAATCGCCTCCCTTAATCATAATGGAACAAAGCAAAGGCGACTTACCGTTTGATGATTCCTTGTCTGTGCTGGTGTTCAGCTCTTTGCACCTGCTGCGAGGCGAGAACCCAGCAGCTGAAGTAGTTCCGTAGCAGCTTCGTTTCAAGTTTGCTGTGTAAATTTTCACTCTGTTTAGCTTGCTGCTTGACTCCTATTGCCATATAAGGAGATAGCGGTCAATCAACTTGCAACATTGGTAAAAACAAATGGCAAGCTTGAAAATAATTTAATCCAGGAGAAACAAAGGTAAATTGACAGGGACTGTAATTACCCCCTGCGAGTGACTGTTGGCAATCATCAATGATGATAAGTATGTGTAATTGAATGGTGACGAGTGAAATTAAGAAATAAGCAATGGAGATGCATGTTTTTCTATAATGATGTTAACAAAAACTGGAAAAAGAGAGATTGATTAAAGAGGCAAAGGCGAATTGCTTTTCTTTTGAAAAGTGATATATTGGAAAATATATAAGAGATGATCATTATCGTAAATTGTTGAAAGAATTTTTTTTAAAAGCGTCAATATAACTTACATTGCTTTATCTTGTTTTTGTAAATGAGTAAAAAGTTTATCAAGTAACGGTCTGACTCCAACGGAGTAAGTTCTTCCTTTTTCTACCAAGAGTTAGCTTAGTACGACTAGTAAAGAGTCGACTGTCATTTCATTCGGGGTTTGAGACAAAGGTTTCTTTGTTTCTTATTGCGAAGGTGATTGGATTTGAAAGCGTTTGTTTGGAAATATTACGTCCGCTGAAATCCGCCTATAAACTTTACACGGAGGCAGCCATTGCTCAGTTATTGCTTTATTTTTTGTCACCCTTTCCTTGAAAACTTTGAAATAGCTTTTAATAACAAAAAAATTTTTTTTTTAGTTGAGAAGAAGAAAAAAATTGCGATGCCGATGTGAAATCATAAAATGGTACCAGCAATGCAATTGGTTAAACCGTTGTATTCCGAGCAATTCTATAGGTGCACATTGTATCACTTTATTGGTTTGTTTATTCTTCACGGTTTCATCTAAAGAATATCGCTTAAACGTCTTGTACCATAATCTCTGGTTTAAAGTTACTTACTGACAGTCCACCTCTTCCAGTGTTGGGCAGCTTGACGTGTTTTCCTTTTTAATATTTTCTAGCGTAGAGACACAAATCATTCAAAACAGAAATGTAAACTGCCTAATATGTATAATTTACATAGGATTTTAGATAAATATCGGTGGTCGGCGGCACAGTGGCCGAGCGGTTTGTGTGTTTGACTTGTAATATATCCCAGGGTCGGGAGTTCGAGTACCGATCAGATCACTGTGTTGTGTCCTTGAGCAAGACACTTTACCCGATTTGTATTCTTCGTTTTCACTTGACGTCATAGCGGCCATGTTGGTTCCCTTGAACAAAAGAACTTTGATGATTTCTTTTGTTAAGGGCACCAACATGGTCGCTTCGTCTTTTGTCCTTGGCGTCTCTAGTGGGTACACCAAAACGAAGAATAAGCTTCTGCCGGGGGCTAACCTGCGATGGATTAGTGTCCTGTCCAGGGGGAGTCAAAGACTCCGCTTAGCACTACGAAAACCGCGGTTGAGCACCGGCCTAATGGGTAACATAGGCTCAAGAAAGGTTTTAGTTAGATAAATAACGGCAGAAGTACCAAATAAAGACTCGATTCAAGCAAAAAGTACACGTCGAATTTGTGTAAGCAAATCCAAAAGTTTGTCAAACTTCATCCACGAACATAGACTTCACTTTAAGAGCCGCTCGACTTTGTAAACAAAATAAGAATTTTTTAATACATCTTACCTCTTTTACGCTTTCCAAGCCTTTCTTTGTATAAAGACAGAACCACCATTTTGAAAAGCTTTTCTGTACAAGCTTTCTGTCATGAAACTTCTGTGCTCTGCAGTTCCGAGCGTGTTTCGTCCATCTGAGCATACAGTCTTGCAGTAGCTGTGTTTGTTTCTGCTCGAGAAACCCTTCCAATAACTCCAGGTTTTGTACTCTTCTTTGGAATAACTCACTCCACGTAGTAAACGAAGTATTTAGCTGAAACATTAGTCAACGTATTGCTCAGTGCTTTGAATTTTGGAGGTGCGACAGTGAATTAGGACAGTCGAGACACTACATTGGCTATGTTGTCATGGAAATGGTTTCTGGGTTTATTTTGAGCGAGCCAATTGAAACAGAGAGAAAAACATGAAAAAGTAATAAAATCAAAACGACTTAAGTAAATGGCTTAACTTGGTAGCCAAGCAATGTAAGCTCGAAGTTCACCAAAAGCCTAAAACAGTTAAAACATTCAACAAAACTGGTTTAAGTCAGTATCACAAAAGAGATATTGTATTGAAAAGGTATGCAGAAACGAAGTAAAAACTATTGAAAAGCCGTTGAGAAAGACAAACGGATAGACAGATACTTAATTGGTATAAGTTGCAGCCGTGTGTTGCTGAACTGCGTATTACATGTTAAAAATTTAGTCATAACTAAAAGGGAAATTCTAAAAAAATATAAATTATAGTAAAGTACAAAATTAAAGTTAAGAGAATTATTTATTATTATTTATTATTAATTAATTAATTATTAATTAATTAATAAGAGAATCGAACAGCTAAAATTTAAAAGCACTAGTACTAAGAACTTCATTGGTCTCTAGAAATCAAGCCATTTACACCAGTGTCATTATTATACTTATTAACAGAGACTTTTTAAAAACATTTAGAATGAAAAGTAAAAAGACTGCTTGTTAATTTAAATTTTAGTTTCTTGATAATGAAGTCCGGATGACTTCGAAACGTAGAGTTTCAATTGCGTTACCTTTCATTCATTATTACAGTTAAAGAAAACAAAACTCTTTTTAATCTCCACTTTTCTACACACCTTCTTCTCCCTCGATTAACTTAGTAAGGGAGAAGGCTGATTTTGATTCATTCTCGACAACTGTTCTTCAAATTTTGCTTTTTTCTTCTTTAATATGTCGGTGTTTTAATTGCGATCCACGATGTGCTGATTCTTGAAAAGACGGAGAATTTGTCTTCCTGGGCGACAAAACACTTTCTAAAAGTCTATTTTAAAAGTATATCTAAGAGTATTCAGGTCAAAAACATCAATTGCCAGCAAGCTTTTGAGTGTTTTTTTTTTTCAAGTTTGGCGTTAGCAAAACTTAAGTGAATGCTTGACAAAGTTTGCAAACTTTTTCTGCAGTGACAAACTGCTGTCTGTAGGTATGAGATAACGGGAACAATTCCTGTAAGATTTAGCCGTGTGCTTACAGCCAATCAGAAATGAGAGTTACACAAGTGCAAAGTAAATGGGCTTATTTTAAATGTTCTTACCAACGCCTTCCTCTTTTTCTCTTCCACTTCAGCCAGCACTCGCCTGTGTAGCATTCTCGTGTGTGCATAACTGTACCAAGCCACGAATGCTCTAAATCGATATTTAACGGGCAGTAGGATACGTTAGTTTGCTGTTAATAATTATTAGAGTATGTAGGGTAGCAAATTTCAGCTTCTTAAATAATAAAAACTACTCGCTCCAGCCAACCCTACGGCTAAAGCATGGTTCCCAGTTCTAACAAGGGCAGGATTTCAGATTCTTGATATAGCTTCGAACTGGTTTTTTGTCCTCCTTTCGCAGGAAAATCGATTCCGACCAGTTATTGTCAATCGTTGAGGAACACAGGGATCAATCATATTCGAAGCACAATTTACAAGAAAAGTAAACGGGTGTTGCATGTATTTCGGCTAAGTACAAGGCAATCCATATATTTATCGTTAAACATATTTTCGTTATCATTACTTTTACCATAATCTACACCATCACTGTTTCTAGTTTATCAATACAAAACACACTTATTGCTTGTTCTTTTCGATCACGTGTGGTTTGTTTCCTTTTATTTTGTCCGAATTACGCTTTGTAAAAAGAAAAAGAAATAGAAAAAGATGTTTTTCTTCAAGATAAAAGAAGATTGATAAAACATTTTTATAGGTCGATCTTGTAGTCGTAAAAACTTCAAAATTGAGCTTTTCGCTTTGTAATTTCAAGACGACGGCGTGCAGGTGACCAGCACGAAGCGTTCTAATGTCCAACTATTGTTTTCACTATTGTTCTCTAGCGTCACTAATGAGATCCGGGGAAGCGGATATTCGAGTGTTGTTTTATTTAACGAGTGAACTATTAGACAACGATGATAGAAGTCGTATTAAACGAAGATGAACCGCGATGAACGAGTGCAAAAAACCATGTAACTACCAAAAATTTTGAAATTTGCATTTAATAAGGATATCCTCTATTTACCATTTTGCTACCAATTGATATCCCACCGAGTGTAATTTTTGTCACTCTTACAATAAACAGATATCGTGCTCACGTATTGGATGGCTCCTCCTAAACGGCTCAACAATTGGTACAGGATTTAATGGAACCAAAAGCACGGTTTAGGCATCCTGCTGATGAACAGTAACTGTTTTGTGTTTCTATTTCAGCAACATATACAGTTTGTCTCTACAAATTTAAATTTAATAAAAACTTTACTAGCCTCTGTGTGCTGCTAGTAGCAGCGTGATTCTTCGCCCTCTGTAGCTTATGTGCCTCTAGCACCCACGTGTCAAAACTTTGACGAAGAAGTTTCTTCTCTCGCCCTTGAACAACTTCCAAGGCTTTGCTGTTCATGATTTTAGACTCTGTAATCGAATAGATGTTGAAGAGTAGGTTGGAAACGGCTTTAAACAATTACTTCTCCTTTAAACATTTTCTCCTAGACTCAGACAGCAACATACTGTTTTTCTACTATAAGAGATGATAGCACTGAAGAACAACAGTATTTAAGACGGTAACTGTACTTCTTCTATCTTTGCCACAGAACTCAGTTACAAGACTTCACAACTTAAATTTACAGCTGCAAGTGCTACTATTACTTATTTTAAATAATATAGTAACAAATATTTTAACGACAATGGCATTACAATAAAATAATATACAATAGAATAACAATAATAACTACTGTTATCAAAATTTTGTAATATATTAACCAACCAATCAGTTGCCGTTACTGACATGATATCAAATTAGAAAATTTGCTGACATTTTTGTATATCCAATATGAAAAAAACGATATTAATAATTACCTAAATCAAACACGAACACGTACCTTCGGTTTTACTTCGCCAGTTGGATATCAGACGTCGTGCCTGTACGCAGAAAGATTTATTACTTACAAATATCAACCCATTATTATTATCAGTGCGTTATCAAATACCATAACAATACCAAAAATCGATCTTTTTATAATAATAACAAAAATAATACAAATATTAATAATAATAATAATAATATAATAATAATGATAATATTCAATAATAATGTTAATAATTAGGTAATGACAAATATTATTATTGTTCTATTATTATTATTATTATTATTATTATTATTATTATTCTATTATTATTGTTCTATCATTGGCTTTTCAGTGTCATATTTAGAATTCCGAGCAAACACATCCCAACTGATTGGAGATAGACCAGTTTGCTATAGGCAAGCACGAAGGATTTGACTCTGGGATCATCGAAGCCAAACCTGGTCAGTGGTCAGGTGGGGTTTGAGCCCAGGACGACTGCACACAAATCCAGCACCCTATTCACTGAGCCACGCGTCAGATATCAACCCGTTATCACGTACGGTAACATCTCACGCAAATTAACACTTAAGCACTATCCAACTCAAATGTCGAACAACATGCGCAAGAAGAAAGCTTCAAAGTAAACATTTTTTGACTGAAACGCTAAGTGTAATATTAAATTTCCTATCTGTCTTACCATTTTTCAGATCTGGTTTAGGGACGAAACGAAAGCAAATGTTTAAAAACGTTCTATCGGTGTTGATACCGTTTTTCCAACACAAGAAAGAACAGCAAGGAAGCCCTCTCGACTCCACCAATCCAGCCTGTTTTTGAAAAAATAATTAACTGATCGCGCAGCCGCTGAATTGAAGAAGTTGAAAGGGCTTCCTCGCTGTTCTTTCTTGTGTTCTATTTTCTTTCTCTTTCCTAAACACAATATCTGATGACGATGGCAATCGTCAGCCATGTTGTGTAACCACAGATCATATCGAACTAGATTGAATTAGTACAAAAGGCTGGGAACAAGCTAGGAATTGGTTTGGGGCAGATTTCAACGAAAAAGAATAAAAAGAAACTCACCGTTTTTCTCCTTGTGTGCTGGTCGTACCAGTGGAGGAACATCTGAACAAGGAATATAAACATTTAACACTTAGGTAAATTGTGTACTTTAATGGGCGGCAAACGAATGTAAAAATCAACAGAAGCTTGAAAAGTTAATTTATGTTCATCTTCGTAAGGTGTTAAGGGACAACTGACATTTCGATTATTTACTCTTCGTTGGAACAAATTCGCCAAAAAAATGTGAAAAAAAAGAAAAAAAGAATTATCAACTTTAAGATGAACCTTTACATTATTTTCAAATACTCGTTGACATATCAATATAGCCTAGTTTTGAACATATGGTGTGTGGTGACCTCGTGGTTTTCACTTAACAAAAAAGTGAACATAATTTAGGGATTCAAAACAAACAAAGTTATTGAATATTTGCAACAAGATTAACTTTGCTAAGATACTGCAAATGAGCTGGTTTACAGAACTGAAAAGTTGTCGGCGAGATCAGGAAAAGAAACAACTTTTCTTGAGGTTAAGGATTTAAACTCAATTAAAATGTAGTCATGGAACTAAAAACACCTCAATAGCTAGTAACAATATAATGAAATGATGAAAACAAAATAAAACACCAAAAACAAACTATACTAAGATTATAAATGAATTCAACTAAGTCGAAAAGTTACAAAGACAGAGATTCTATTTCCGTCCTGAACGAACTTGCTACGAAAGTTGAGAAATTTGTAGAATTATGAACCTTCTGTTAGACCTAAATGTGAATGAAAGCTCGCTCTTGTTAGAAAAACCAACTTTTCCTAGTATTGTCCTTCTCTTTTTGTGCTGGGCCGTTTTTAGTCGTATTACTTTGAGTTTGGCATTTTGAGAGATTAATGATTCAAGTCTAACCGCGCGAGCGAGTTTGTTAACAGAAAGGGTTTTTTTTAGATCGAAGCAAGCGATGATTATTCGCGGGGCATTAAAAATTTCAGAGACTCTTGAGGAGGATTTTGACTCGATTATAATTTCTAAAAAATAGTTAAAGTTTAATGAACTGGCTAAAATTCTTTGGGCGAGAGAAGCCCAACAAAGAAAATGAAAAGTCTTGAAAAAGACAGTGTTTCACAAACAAGGCAACTCTAGGTTAACAGAGTACAAAATTTTATAGTGGTGTTCTGAGGTGTAAACACGAAGACTTGGCAATAAAATGATCACTGAACCGATTTCACTGTGAGTTGGTTAAATGCTTCCATATCAATCAAAGTGTGAAAATAAAACCAATCTCTAATGATAGCGTGAAGTAGTTATACCTTTCGCTGCAGCCGGTAGCCATTGTAATTGTGAGCGCGCTTCTTTAAAGTATCGTATCTCCATTCGTTAAAACACTTCGCTACCAGTTTCCGCTCGGTCTTCTGCACGTTACCGCGGGCTTGTTCTGTGTGCATTTGGAGACGACGCCAGAAGTTGAAACTTTGACGAACCTGGAATATTAAAGCAGACGCGAAGGGAATTATTTTAGAAGATTAGAATGACGCATGACTTAACGTCCTTAAATGGGTCAAAATAGCTAAAAAAATACTTGAATGGTTGCAATCTGAAGAGTGAATGTGAGAACGGCCGAAATCCCAGAGCATGCTTGGAGCTAAGGTTACTGATAAGTACTTAGGATGTTTTCCAATATTTGAATTATCATTAATACCTCTAGAATCCGTATTTCTACAGGGTAGTCAAATACTGCGGTTTGGCGATTGGCTAATGCAAACGCCGTTCAAATAGCGGTACTTAAATGCAACAGTGCATGCAAACATTTCAGTTCAATTCGGTGCTGAGTAAGAAAAGACAAATAATTAAAACGCTAGAGAGGGACTTCACGAGAAACCTGTCTAAAAAAAGAAGCCATATTCTTTGTTGGTAAAGTTTGACCAATGTGCAAACAAAGCAAACAAAGCAGTTGCTCTTAAAAATTTGATAGTCGTAAACAGGGAGTGAACTGAAACTGAACTATTAAGAGATAACTATTAATGGGAGTTTCTGGCCACGGGGTCCAAGGAAGAAGGGGGGTGGGAGAGGAGTCTTGAATAATCCGCGACCTGACTTTGATGAGGCTACTAGAGGAACCAAAACCAAATTTGGAGGGTACAAAGACTATCAATTACCGATATCTTGGATTTATAAAAATGAACTACAGTTCTTGCATAAGACTGAACCAAAACTGTTCTTTTACTCAGTTAATAAAACTTGCTAAAGCACGCAAAACTCTTTAAGCTTTTGCCAAAAAGACAAAAAATCCAAAAATAATAACTATTACAAACATGGCTTCGATAATACTGCTGCCATAAAAACACTGCAATTTGCTTTTTGATAACGATGAGAAACATCATAACACTGTGGTAGGTACATTAGGGATTGGAGTCAGCCGGGAACGTTTTGCCCCCCCTACCAATCCCCTATCCCCAAGTTCCACCCCCCCTCGTGTAAGGGTATACCCAATACATACCAGGTTTCTTGATCTCGCATCTGTGAATTCTTGCTTCTTTTGCTTGTTTTGAATTCCCAAAACAGTAAACTCTCGCCAAGCAAATAGTACTCTGCAGAAGAGAAAGGTATCGTCAGACATAATCAGAAATCTGGGGTCGATGGCATATTTTCTCTTTTCTCCTGTAATGATGGACCTTGTACAGCTAACGTTATGTTTGGCAAAATTACAGAAATAAGATTACTAAATTTGATTAAAAACTTCAGACTTTTCAAGACCTAAACATTCTTAACAATCCAACAACTTTTCATCTAGACACGGAAGATTTCCAAAAATTCATAATACAGGATCCACTTTGTTCTTTAAGCTAATTTCCGCACGTGAATTCGTAAATCATCACCATTATTGCCATCATCATCGACATTATCACCATCATCATCATCATTATCGTCATCAACATAACCACTTTTATTCTCTTCTCAACACAACAAGCATTTAAAATATTTTGCTCAAAAGAACAGCAGAAACAGAAGAACACATCATATCAAGGTGCACGAATTCTACCAAAACCGGTCGCTTATAGCGCTGAAGAAAATTATTAAAGCTAGTCGTAACGTCTTTCTCGAAACAGTTCTAACCTCTGAAGATATTCTGAGGAAAAACTAAAAAGTGTTAAAGAAGCTTAAATGAAAAAGGTATTTGAGCACAACATAGTAACCGACAACTTTTACCTTCGTATGAGTTTGTGTTCATAGGTTTTGGTAGAATTCCGAAGCTGCAATGACCAATCTTTCCACATGGAAAATATCTCCTTCATAGTCCTGAGTTCTGCAGAACGTCGGAAGTGCTGTGCTCGGCTTCTTCTGGAGCTCATTTCTGGTGAAAACCATTAGTGGAAACCGATCATTAGCCGGAGACGTTGTTTGACAGTGCAAAAAGTAGAATTTTGTAACAAGTGGCCATGGTTTTCTTTCGGAGTTAGTGAACCAAAGACAGTTGACAAGAACATGGTAATAGGCATGTTTTCTTCCTATATTTTTCTTCTAGAGAAGGCTAAAGCATAGGGCTTCACGCAGAGTAAACAGAAATGAATGAATCACATATGAGAGAGTAACCCTCTTAGACTACTACTAATCCCGTCTATAGTCACTGCAAAAGCGGTAAAACAGAACTAGCAAACAGCTAAATAAGTAATGTTGGCATTTTGCTCACTTACCCACAGCCCAACTGTGCCAACTTTTCACCACGATAAGCAGCAAGTTTGTTTCCTTCACCTGCAAAACACAAATACGTCATTTCTGTTGACGAAAACAAGGTTGACAAAATCTTTGTTGCTTCAATGCTTGGACGCCCTACCTCTAGGAGATCATCGGCTCTTTGTGCAGCAGCATACCGGAACTGCCATTCCTTGAACGACTACAGGAGAGGAGACTATGGTTAGATTAATTTCAGAATAAACCAAACCTGATTATACGCAAGCCGAAATTAAGACTGAATAAAGACTGTAACATCTCGTGGATACATTGGTCTACATAAAACAAAGCTGTGACCAACTCGATGACAGTTTATCATATCATATCAAAAAAGATACACAGGAATACATGGCCGAACTATCAGGATTGAAGCAACAAAACGGGTACAAAACTGTTTTAAAACAAGGACACTGATTGCATTCTTGATGTTAACATTCAACCAAAAAAGTTACAAGTCTTTGATAACAAAGACACTTAAACTTATTTCTTGTTAAGTACATTTATTTTGTGGGCGTTAACTTGAGGAAAACGGTAAACCTCCTTGTGCCCTAACCACTTAAGTAAAAGAAAAAAGACTAAGAACCAGAGCGAACCGAGCTTTCTTCTTTTCATATCTCCCTTTTGTTTTCAACTCTATCTCTCCCTACCAGAAAAAAAGACGTTACCCACGTACCATTGCAAGAAGACGTCTTTCAGAAAACATCTCCATCTTTTGCTTTCTGATTAAAAACTCTCTGGTTAGGACGTGCCAAGCCGCGAAAAATCTACGTCGAAGAGAATTGTATATAATAATATGTTCAATAGTTAATACCTTTTCAAACATTAACAACATTCCCATATCTGGTGAGTGTAGATAGCTTTAAGGGGGATCTGGAGAATTGTTAAGAGATCTTTGGAGAGTTAACATTTGATTATAGATACTCTCTAAGTTACGAAGGAAACCTGTTAAAGGGCTTGAAATTGTTTTTGGTCGTTTTAGGGGGGCGCCTATTAAGTTTTCACCATTTAAGTCGCAAAGGCATTCGAATCTTGAGCAAGTTCGTTATTAAGTACATTTCACTACACAACACAGTGCAACATGTGATGATAATGTCCAATAAAACATTTTTGAATAAGTTCTAGGCGGTTTATTTCCAGTATCAGTAACATTAGAAACATGACTATACTGTCTAATATAAAGTCTTTAAAGACGTTCTAAGCGATTTATTTCCAGTTATCTCAAGAACTGCAAGCACATTGGTCGATATCTGGTTTAATAAAACCAGTTTCAGGTGGCGGCACTTATGACAAAGCTGGACTAACCAACTTCACTCGAGTTCGTCTCCATTTATCAACCATGTCCATA
>JAOBRD020730296.1:0-14230 GCA_027575215.2 Hydrozoanthus sils
GAAATAGAGAACCGCCGATATCGAACATTAGCGTGTTGTTGTAAGCCGTGTGGGAATTTGCACGTGAAAAGGCGTATCGATCAGGGGAAAGAAAAACGAGCACCGCAAAAGTTGCATCGTTTTCAATGGCGTATTAGTTTGACCAAACAGCAGGCCGAGTGATATTGTGATCGCTGAACAAGCCGCGATTCATACAAAAACTTGTATGATCAGGACCTTGTCAGTTTCTAGGTATTTTATTGGGAAAGTGTCTTGTCTGCATCCTTATTATACTTTGAGCCACCCCTATTACGCTTGGAGCCAGTTATTACGCTTGGAGCCATATTATGCTTGGAGCCAGTTATTACGCTTTGGGCCTGAACAGAGGTTCCAAACGTAGTAACTGGCCACAAGTGTAATAACCACCTTTGTCAAAGTTTTGAAAAATCTGTTCAATCTCTCTGCCAATTTGTACGTGCTATTCACTCGCTTTGACACTCAAATAATTTATTGTCGACAAAAATCTATTCGATTGCACTGGGCAAAAAAGCAGGATTTAAAAAAAATTGTTTTAACTGTAACGCATTTTACCTCGTGGCATTTGAACAACTTCTAACATGTAAGTTTGGTAGACCGACAGTTTTCTATTTCTGAAATATTTTTAAAACATAAAGGGTTTGATGACATCATGTGACATGATTAAGACCTAGATTGACTTCATGAAAATTTTACTAAGTTGTTTTAGTTATTACATTTGGAGTCACCCTTATTACGCTTGGAGCCATTATTACGCTTGGAGCCACTCTTATTACGCTTGGAGCCATTATTACGCTTGGAGCCAGTTATTACGCTTGGGGCCTCTACATGGCCCTAAAAGCAACATCAAAGGATCGATCACCGCACGTTTTTATCATACAAGTTGTGTTTAATGGTAAATAGCATTTGCAGTAGTAATGAGCTATCTCAACATGGCTCTCACCCTTCCTCGATTTTCAATCTAGTTTGAATTATGTTTCTTGTGCATTCCACATATCCTAGAAAACACAAGCAAAGCGTGTTATGGCAACGCGTAAACAAATGGCAAAAGAGTATTTGGCAACAAAGGAAAAAAATAGCTTGAAATCTTTCCACACTTGATAATACAGCAAAATATTGCGTGATTTGGGAATGAGGGGAGAAGAAAAAGGATTTATACAGATTGCTGTAAAAAACTTAGTTTGTTCGATTTCTTTATGCATATTTTGATGTTCTTGATGTAATCACAATTCCGTTTTGACAGTAACTATTTCTTTACTACTTTCTTCCGCAACTACTGAGACAAAATGAATTGTCCTGTAATATTAATAATAATAAAATAATAACAATAATAATAATAATAATAATAATAATAATAATAATAATAATAATAACAATAACAGTAACAACAACAATAACAACACCAACCATTCTTAGCACGAACTTTGTTCAAAAATGACTCTCCCCCAAATCAGGTAAAAGCAGACCAATACATCTGGTCGAAAACCTGCTCTTACGGGTCACTATTTGCGTCCCTCGCTAGACGACGAGAGGCTGGACAAGCAACTTACGTTCCTGTCCACGGACGGTGTGGCGAAAGAAGGCTGCAGAGATGTTCAACCCTTGACAAGGCGGGGATCACACCTGGGACCTCAAGCCTGGTATTCAGCGATCTTACCGACTGGGCAACTATGATTACACTCATTTAATGGTTCTTATTCGACGAGAGTAAAATTTCTTGGTAAGAGTTGCTAACCTGACAGACCGTGATAGACAAGCGAAGCCCAGGTGGCGGCGATGATTCCTCCGGGACGGCTACCAGGTACTGTTGGACAGGCATAGATTCCTCCCTGCCAGTCTGGAGCCACAAAATACTGTAAACAAACAGATATTAATCATAATGAATACTGATTATCGTTCTTTTCCACCAAGCTACATGAACACGATCGAGACTTCCAGGTAGCACAGCGCATGTTCGCGCGCCGCGTTTGTTGGTAAATGGAGAGGCATGGGCTCCAATAACGTCTAGGGGCCATGACATTTCTGAGTTTTTAGCTTGTGCAAAGACCTATTTATCATTTCTCTCTAGGGTGTATATGTTATTAAATTTTTTCCCTATTTTCCAAAAACTGCAGAAAAAACACAATTTGGAAAAACACCAAACCGGTAGAATGAAAATATGTAAACTAAAACCCGACTTTGCCCACCTTAAAAAAAGTAAAACCATCTTTGTGGTATGAAACATGCAGATGGCAACTATTCCGCTTATGTAAAAAAGTTATAAGTTACAACGGGTTGGGGGAAGCACACATGCCATTATTTTCACCTAAGGGTACATTATGGATGATGACACTTCTATATATCAGCCGATAGCTAGAGGAGAATCTAAATGTAGGTAAATTTTGTAAGTACCGCTTATCACCATAATGCCTTTCATAATGTTTCTTGACAAAAACAAATGAAAAAATAAAAAAATATCATACCAAAAATTTTAGTATAGAACTCTCTCTATAAAAAATCATCGAGTATATGGCAACGGTACAAGCTACACTGACTGCTCTTTCAAAAACTTGAGATACCAGGAATCTCAAATGCACTGGGGGTAATAGTAATACCGTACCTGGTGACGTCTTAGTTCTTTGTTGGAGTACATTATGACTGACGACCCCTTGGGGCAGTTTCCATACTATGACAATAAAGAAATAAA
The DNA here is from genome assembly GCA_027575215.2 of Hydrozoanthus sils. Taxonomy (NCBI): domain Eukaryota; kingdom Metazoa; phylum Cnidaria; class Anthozoa; order Zoantharia; family Hydrozoanthidae; genus Hydrozoanthus; species Hydrozoanthus sils. The sequence goes on from JAOBRD020730296.1 coordinate 2,702, forward strand.
TAATTATTTAAAAGTTCCAACATTCTGGTAGTCTTGGAAACAGTATGGGTTATGTGTATGTATCTAGGGTTTAGAAAGAAAGGACCTGAAAAGCAACTACGGAACTCCCAAAATTTGATCCTATCACTACACCGGAAAGTAACGATCATTTTTATGACAATTACAGTTTAACCCCGATAACTCAAACCCTCTATAACTCGAATTCCCTGCTAACTCGAAGCAAAACAGTTTTTCCCCATGTGTTTACTTAATATATCTCTATAACTCAAAACCTCGATAATTCAAAGTAATAATTGATATCCCACTTAGCAATTCAAGTTAACATGGTTCAACCGGTTTAATACACCATTGAAGTTTGACAATTTCTATAAGGGGAACCAGAAATTGGTTCTAAAATGCGTTTACTTGACTTCTCTTTTGACATGTTCCCGTATAATCCAGATAACGCAACGCTCATTACTATGGAACCTAATGACTTTTTCTGGAGTGGCAAAGTATTTTTTGAAATATTTTAGCACTTGAAAGTAACATAGTTTCGGCGCTCCTAGGTTCCATAGTAATGAGTGTTGCATTATCTGGATTATACTGGGACACATCAAAAGGAAAGTCAAGAGTCTTACTTTGGTTTAATCTTAGGTTCACGGCAAAATCTAAGAGAAGCAAAATCTATATAATATTATCAATTTGAACAAAGGCAAAGTAAAACAAACCTTGTGAGTATCAACAGATATACTGGTTACTCCATCAATGGAGAAATCAAATGGCGGCACATGAAAACTTGAAAATGAACCCAAATGTTAGCAAAATAATTAAAGTGCATGTTAAAAATGAACAACTATAAAAAGTTTTCAAAAAGGAAGCCGTACAAGCAAGTACAAGGAGCTATATGCAGTTTATTACTTTGAATTGTTGCGAGAACTAAAGCTTTGGTTAATTGACAGTTTGGGATATCAGCAGCAATGTTGAAATGGAAAATCAAGAATGTTAAAAACAAATATTACAGAGTTTGTAACCAACAAATACAGGTAAATAAATACAATACAATACAATATGTGTGCAACACAATACAGTAGAGAACAGTACAGAACAGTACCAATACAATACAACGCATCAAAAAGCTATACAAGTGCTCACAATCAGGGCTTTTAAACACCTGTTTACAAAGTAATACAGTGGACTTTGGTATCGAGGGCCTTAGTTACTCCGGCATATACGGCTCACATTGATATTCATTGAGAGTTGCACTCAGTTAAAGTTAAAGGCTACGAGACCAGAATGATCCTACTCTTTTTCGACAAGTGTTGTGGCTTCTCTTTAAAGCCCAACGATAGGAGATCAAAAGACTAGGCCTGTGGTTTAACGTCCTTATCCGAAAAGACGCGAAAGTCTAACCGTCAGTAGATGTTAGAGAAAAGGCAGCACCTTCTCCTCAATTATTTTAAGACCCTGTGTGAACCTGGGCCTCCCACACGACTTCTTATTTTTTGTGAATTGGTACAACGAGAAGCTAAAGATTGATAAACTGGCTAAGGTTGAAAGGAAAAGTGCAACGTGCAAGTTCTATAGGGCAGCAAACCCACTAATGAAACTGCAGGAGTCAGTTCCGACAACAGCTTGCAAACAGCAACGATCAGTGTTGTCATCATAGGTAAATTGGTTTAACTTATGTTTTACTTCATGACTTGATATTAAACCTGGCACAGTTGTAACAGTAATAGCGGGAAGTTTTGAAAAGTGGTGACCAAATGGGGGGAAGGACCATAAACATAATAAAATTCTTACCAAAAACAAAATTGCTATGTTACTGTGGTTATTTTTTTCAGTTAATTATCGGTATTTTATTCAATTTTATGGGCTCAGTTAACTAACTAGTGGTTAAAATTGTTAAAAATGTCTCTTGAGGTAAAGGCCCTTAAATAACAATCTTATCTAGCAACTATAAACTTTGGATAAAATGACCAGTGGTAAGTCTGATGACCGGCTAAAGCATCAGGAAGAACATTTATTGGGAAAACTTATTAAAACTGGCATGGGGTTAGCCATTCACAACCGAGTACAGAGCATATGACTTACCCAGCTTTCTTCATAAACGGAACGATAAAGCCTCCCAAGCACGAATCAACATGAAATCCCAAGTTGTATTTCTTAGCAAGCTGTAACCAAATAGCATGGAAATACACAGTATTTAAGGATAAGAACATGCAAAATCACTACGCAATTAAACAATCATACCTACATGTATGTAAAAAAAAACATTCTACCAAATCCAAAAGTTTAGAAAAAAAGCAACCACATGTTGCTGTGCAGGTCTTTTAGGTTACAAATCAAAGTAAATATTTGAAGTGGTTAGGAAAGCTGGCCAACCTCAAAAGGGAAATTCAAAGTTGCTTTGTTTTATGGTGAATGAACCTTGATCCTGCACACTCTTTGTTTAAGAATTTAAAGAATATGTTTTGACTGGCTACAGTACTTGTTCATTAACTACATTTCAAAATCTTTCGTTTTTTGTGCAAACAAACAAGAGGACCTCAAGGTCTCTGGACTGGAGCCTGGGGATGCCTATAATCACGTTGTTTGGAGTGACAGGCCAGTAAGACAGCCATGCGGCGTCAGACCCACACAGTCTTCCTACTAAATTTGGTTAAATATGGCCCTTTTAAAGCAAACTTCCTTTTCCAAACCCTAGGCGCTGTTTTTGGTTAAAACTGCAAACGTCAGTCAAATTTTGAGACTTTCAGGTGATACACTTCTGACTAAAAATAAAGAACCTGGCATATTTTGGTAACATTCTTTTTATTGATCTCCTGATTGGGAGAAGAGTTCAGTGATAGAACACGTGCATGGAGCTAGAGAATGTCTCTAGAGACACCAATCCTGAGAGAGAATTTTTATTAAGGATAGTAATATTAACTCAATGCAATGAATAAAGCGTGCTGTTTTATCTCAGAAACTACAAAACTTTGTTAACTTCTGAGCACACCCTTGTTGCTCATTTCTGAAGACTGTACAAAACACTAAAAAATAAAATTTAAAATGGTGAAAAATAACCAGCTCCAAATTAAGTGCTGTCTTTCTCATCCGTGGGAGTGGCTGGCCTAATCAATGACTGAATGGAACTTTTAGTTATATATCTTAGTATTTCTGGTGTTCGGTTCCCGTCAGTGACTCGGAATTTTTTCTGATCACTCAACTTGAGAAGCGCTTTCCTTCAATCTTCTTTAACATGACTATTGGGCATATCGAGCTAGCAGATGCAAGACGTGTGTCCAGCGGGAATAGACAAGGACTTAACCTGTGACTCGGCTCCCCATGTTAGTCTCTGTAGCTCAGTGCGTAGAGCATCTGACCGGTAATCAGAGGGTTGTGGGTTCGATTCCTGTCAGTAACTCAGAATTTTTTCTGATCACTCAACTTGAGAAGCGCTTTTCTTCAATCTTCTTTACAACACCAAGTTACAAATTTCTACATTATTTCTGTACAGCTACTATAAATAAACCTTTTTCAGAAAATATATGTTACCTTTGCCATATCTTCAATTGGGTCAATGACACCATGTGGATATTGTGGCGCAGAACCTGCAATCTAATTAATATGTAATTTCAGCATTCAGTACTAAAGCACCTTTGATATGTGTAGCAAAGATCTGGTTCAAATCGCTACTAATGTTAGCGATTTCACTGGTTTTGAAAAATTAGTGAATATTTAGTTATATTTAGGTTCCACCTCTCTTGTAATTTCACATGACAAAGTGTTAGACAGAAATCCTCAAAATCGTTTAAATTAGTGGTCGCTAATTCTTTCTTGGACAAAATCGCTAAATTTAGTATTTGCTAAAAATTTAAAACCTGCCATTATTCCTAACTTAACACTCTGAAAGCAAGTCAGTACGTTTTGCAGCAGAATTACATACTGCTACCAGCATTATTTTAATAATTACATTAAGTTAATATGAAAGAAAACACTAGGGTGAAAGTAGACTACGAGCTGTCCCTATTTTTCCTCTTAGTTTGTCGAAACCGGTGAATCGCGAGAGTACTGGGACTAGGACAAAAAAGTAACGTGGAAGGGGGGAGGGAGAGAGAGAAAAATAGGGACTAATCAAATTTAAATTACCGTTATCCAATCTAATTTTAAACTTTGAGCGGCTGTCATATAACGTAACACTTTCTCTGTTCGTCTAAAAAAAGAAAAACATCGCAGCGCCTAGAGGCTGAGAGGACATTAAAGCAACAGAGATTACCGTTGCTGGGAAGTGTTGTCCGCAAATTAATTCTTTGCGTATATCAGATGCGCTAATTTTACGAATTGTAAGATACTTTTGCGAGAAGAACTGGGATTTAAGCACATGCAAGACTTTAAAAAGCCTGCTCTTGAAATTGTAGTCTCTAAACATATCGCTAAAGATTAAGTTTGAAAACTATACAAATCGTGTGAGAATGTGTGTTTCAAAAACACGGCACAGCGGAAGAGTTACCTTTCTTATACTTTAAACAAGTTTGTTGGCATCGAAATTATACTCTAGAAGTACATGTGCTTTAATGAAATCAACTAAACAATAGATATCAATGATAATTGCCGGTCGGGTATACTGCAGTTGCTCCTGCAAGTACAATTTCAAACTTCCCTTTGTGATGCAGTTCGACTGCTGATGTATCAAAATTTGGTCTGCCACCAGCGGCGAAACAATTACAATGGTCGACATGCGGTTTTGCTGGTGTTTCTCTGAAACAAACGCCTTATAGATTACAATTTATCCTATAAATCCCATAGGAAGAACGACAAATAAATTGAGTCCGCCAAAAAATTTCCACCGCGTTTCTCTGTTCTAGTTTTAAAACCACATTCGCTGTAAGAAGTACTGGTCTCGGACGTGACTCAAGTTCACAGCTCCGTTGCCTGGCGAACGAGCAGATTTTTTTTCAATAGCTTGTCTGTAGTCCCTATTTTTCTCACTCCCTCCCCCTCCTCCCTTCCTCATTACGTTTTTGTCCTAGTCCCAGTTCTCTCGCGTCCGCTATCTTGATTCACCGGTTTCGACGAACTAAAAAGGAAAAATAGGGACTGCTCGTAGTCTAGGATGAAAGGTACATAAAATAATTGACATGACACAGAATGTGTACATCCTATACTGTATTTTGCCGCGTGAAAGTCGACCTTTTAACACCAAAAATTCACGTCTAAAAATCGACTTATTTATTTTAACATGACATACTGTGGGAAGACGATTTCTCAAACTCATTAATTATTCATGCAATTTTAAACTTTTCAGGGAGCCGGAGTTGGTCAGGTGGATGAGTCTTGAAACCCAGTAAAGTACTCGATGGAGTGTTTGATCCAATTTCAAACACACATGTGAAAAGTATTTCTTAATCAACATATTCATAAGGACACATAATGTCACATTCCAAATTTTAAAACTTCCACTCATACATCATTAAAAGCTAATAAATACCACTCATGTTTGTTACTTTTAGCTTACAAGCTTACAACAACGAACTGTACAACATCTTCGCATTATCTCTGAATTAAAGTTCCCTAACGAGCGTTTCGTCTATACCAGAACATTAATCACACAAATAACAGCTTTTGCTAACCTATCGACAACTGTTCAGTAAATAATTTTTCGCAGGATAACTCTCACCGCTCTTTTTAGCAACTTGCTTAAACAGTATTTAGACTTGAGCCGTCCATTTCTTCAACACTTAATAGCGCTGCAACTTTATGCTAGTCGTAATCATTAAAATGGCCTCCTGGCTCTATTAGTATTTTTTTTTGTATATGGTTATCCGTTCTCTGAACCTGACAATCGACGCTCCTTCTTCGCTCTTGGTCGGATGCCAAATGCCGCACTATAACAATTCATCATGCATGTAACACTGCATAATTTCCCACTGTTTCATTTTAGAAGCCAAACAAAATAACACGTGCTTCGTGAGTTTATCATTTCTATTGTGTGATGAACACTTTTCTTGAAGCATCAAGTTGATAAATGAACAACGCAATCAACACGTCTATTTTAATCGATTGAGAAGCTTCGCGGCCTCATGCATTCATAGTTTCTCGGCATTTGGAACTCCATTCAAAAACGAAGCACGAGCTTTTGAAATATTACTTAACAACTGAGACACAGCTGAAGATTTTAACAGGCTTTTTGGCCAGAGTGACAATGACTACTTTGAAGGCTTCTATACTACAAAAAAAAACACAAAAAAACCGGCTCCAAATATTGCAAGAGAAATGGCCAATAATTACTTCGCTCACTTTGAATTTGCGTGTTATGTTATTTGTATTTCCTTCGCAAATTTTTGTTACAAACTTAGTATTTTTGGTACTTTTTACTTTGCAAAATATTGAGATCAACTTACACATAGAAACTCTAGAAAACTTGCACTTTTTTGGCTGCAATATGGGGGGTCAACTTATACATGTTGTCGGCTTATACACAGCAAAATACGGTAGTTGATACACAACCAAAGTGAGACAAGACAGCTGAAGTATACAAAACTTACTGCTATGGTGTTCCCAGAAATTGCCCTTCTCAATGCCTGTCAATAAAAATATAATTTGTGTACAATGACTCTCAAGTAGCATACACCTTAATATAAAACTAGAAGTTAAAAGATACCACGCAAAACCTGTTCTGATCATTAATGCCCTTGGTCAACACTTACTGGGTGACCGACACAATAATATAACTTTCCACCTCTTTTGCACTAGTACTACTACTGTCCACACCAAAAAAAACCTCAACTGAAAAAGGTTAGTCAATTCAGCAACTGGGACAAAAGTGCAGTTTGGGAATATCAACTATAAAAACCAAGATTTCTCAAAATTAAAGTGTATATACCGGAATCATGGAATTTAGAGTGTTAGAAAGTATCTCAAAAAAGAAGAAAAATGTCGTTTACTTCATTAAAATAGCTCTTTTGGGATTATAAGGATTTTCAAATATGCAAGTTGGATAGGTCAGGAACTCAGATGAGAGTAAATTATAAAACAACGGTTATCTCTTGAACTACTTCTGCAGTGGACTTGAAACTTGGCAACAACTTCATACTCATCAAACAACATTCAACTATAGGAATTTTGATGTTGCCATAGCGACATATCAATCATAGACCTAATATTTCTAAAATTTAAAATTTCTGTTTTGTTTCTATTGTGAAACATTTTCTACACGAAAAAAGCAGTTACAGTCACCCGCTGTGGTATTCACTATATACGATTAAAAAGAGAAGACTTATTTTATATTTTGGTGCCAAAATTTTTTTTATTTCAAAACAAAAAAAAGGCTGGGACAGAGGATGTTGCCATAGCAACAGTATAACGAACATCGCAACATGTGTGTGTGTGTTAGTGTAAAATATTTGTGCAAAGTTTCAGGATCATTGATCTGGTATTTCAAGAAAAACTTGTTGTTTTGTGATCGTTCCTGACATGAAAAGGTTGCTCTATTCAATGACATCCTGAGCTTGAAACTTGGTGACTGCCAGGAACTCGATACAGAGGATCACTGGTGCCACATCAGGGGCACGACCCATGCTGCAGCATTAAAAGGCCTTTGGCAAGAAAGAAGCTAAAAGCCATCATCACCCTCCAGCCTCTTATTGAAGCAAAGAGAAATGCCCTGCAGAACTACCAGTGTAACCGCTCACCTAACTCTCTGAGGCCAGACGCCATGCAAAAGAGGAATGCAAGAACTGTGCTAACAACTACTGGATGAACCTCTCTGCTGAGATCCAGTCAGCTGCTGGTACTGGAAATTTGAGAGGCGTGCTCGAGGGCATCAAGAAGGCAATTGGACCTACACAGTCAAAGTCCCCACCACTGAAGGAATCAACTGGTGAGACCATTACTGACAAATCAAGACAAATGGAAAGTTGGGTGGAACACTATAGTGAGCTCTATGGTGAAATGAACTCTGTTTCACCCTCTTTCCTCGACAGCATCGAGAGGCTTCCCATTTTGTTTGGACTGGGCGAGACCCCCACCAAGGAAGAACTCTCAAAGGCAATTAATAATATATCATCTGGAAAGGCCCCAGAGCAAGATGGCATCCGGCTGAAGTTTTCAAATGTAGTGGAAGCCAATTGCTTGAAAATCTCCATTAGTTACTCTGCAGGTGCTGGAAGGAGGGTTCCATCCCCCAGGAGATGAGGGACTCTATAGTTACAACCCTGTACAAGAACAAGGGAGACCACAGCGACTGCAACAACTGCCGTGGTATCTCACTTCTGTGTAATGCCGGGAAGCTGTTCGCCTGAATAGCACTACACCGTCTACAAAAGCTTGCTGAAAGGGTGTACCCCGAATCCCAGTGTGGTTTTCGCACAAATTGGCCTACTGTGGACATGATTTTTTCACTGAGGCAACTCCAGGAGAAATGCAAATAGCAACAACAGCCCCTCTATTGCATTTATCAACCTAACAAAGGCTTTCCACTTTGTCAGTAGAGACGGCCTCTTCAAGATCCTGCCCCTAATTGGTTGCCCACCCAAACTCTTGAACTTCATCAAGTCATTCCATGATGGGTCATGGGGTACTGTGCAATATGATGGAAACATGTCTGAGGCATTCGACATAAACAGTGGCGTAAAACAAGGCTGTGTGCTGGCTCCAACTCTTTTCAACTTCTTTTTTTCTATTCTCCTGAAACATGCATTCAAGTTCACTGAAGAAGGCATCCTGTTATGGACTCGCTCTGATGGGAAACTGTTCAACCCTGCACATCTTCAAGTAAAGACCAAAGTTCAAAAACAACCCTGCACAACCTTCTCTTCACTGATGATGCTGCCCTTGTTGCTCACAGCTCGGAAAAACTCCAAAGTCTTCTCGACTAGTTCTCGAATGCATGCGACGCTTTCAGACTTACCATCAGCCTAAAGAAGATGAAAGTCATGTGTCAGGGCAATAAAGCCACTCCTGCTCTAACCATCAAAAACTACATCTTGGAAGCCGTGTCACAGTTTACTTATCTCGGCTGTGCCATCTCAAATAACACCTGTCTTGATAAGGAACTTGGAAAGAGAATTGGCAAGGCTGCAACTAACATGGAAAAGCTCGAGTTTGGGAGAACAAGAAAGTAACTATTTAAGCTAAAGTTGCCAACTGTTATGCCTGCATCATAAGCACCTTAAGTACTGTACAGCAGTAAGACTTTGACAACCTACACTGGTCAGGAGAAGCGCTTGAACACCTTCCATATGAGATGTCTTCATCGCATCCTTTCCATATCATAGGCGGATAAGGTCTCTAACAACGAGGTGCTTGAAAGAGCCGACATCCCCTCAATGTTCACCTTCAGACAGCACAGAGTGAGGTGGTTAGGCCATGTGCACAGAATGGAAGGTGGGCGATTTCCCAAGGACTTGTTGTATGGTGAGCCTGAGTTCGGTTTGAGGCCTGTTGCCATTCAAGGATGTCTGTAAGAGAGATATGCTTGCTACCGGCCTCCCAGCAAGCAACTGGGAGACACATGCTGCAGATCGGGGTGACTGGAGGTTCGTGTGCAGTCTAGCACTCCAAGCAGGAGAACAAGGCTAAAAGCTGAAGCCAATGAAAGAAGAGCGAAAAAAAAAGCAGCAGCAAAAAAAGCAGCATCTGTACCACCAACATATGTCTTCATCTGTAATGGATGTGGCCATGTCTGCCATTCAAGAATTGGACTTTTGAGCCACGAGAGAAAATGTTTGTCGCAATCACGCTGAGTCATGGACATGGTCCAACAACTGCCTATGATTGCAACAAAAGCCTGACCTGTCTTTGGTTTTCAGACTTCTACAATATTGTAATTTTTCTATTGTCTGAGGTCAACAATTGGTGGTAAAGGAAAGAACAACCTTGTGGAAGGCTTGTGACATGATGTGTGCATTATATATTGTGTGACATGATGTCACCCTACCATGTTACATTGCAGGCGCTTTCGTTATCAGGTCTTAGCAAGGATATAGGAGACAAATAGAACCTGTCCATAAAAACAAATTTGTGGCCAAGAGGGATGCTAACAAAGAGATATTAGAGTGCTGCCTCCAATAAAGCACAAAACATACCTTCAAATCACATTTCATGGTCTCTTCATCCAGTGGCACATGTACAAGTTTAATGCCAAAGTAATGAGCAGCCTGAAATAAAAAGATAAATGATGACTTTAATTAATATCTGTTGAAAAAGCATTGAGTTTTTGAGGTCGAAAAAAAATGCTTACCAAATAAAATTTTGTAAGTCACAATTTCTTTTATAGTATATATGTAAAGAAACAATTTTAAGTGAAGATTTGGGTTGAGAAAGTTTGCAAAATTTTACTGTGCCAAATTACACTCCAAAGTCTTAATAAACATGAATTCCTAAAACCTATAGAACCACCAGAACGTTAACCATTTTTTATGGTGATGTAATATTTTAATAACTATAAAAAGCTTTCCACTGACAGTATCTTTCAAAAATTAAGAACTTTTGAAGCACCATATAAATTTCAGAAACTGAAATTGAAAGTTTTCATGGTTACAGTGGCCAAACAACTAGTGTGTTTGACTCGTAATCCTACGGTCACAAGTTCAAGCCCCAGTCAGACCACTGTGTTGTGTCCTTGATCAAGACACTTTACCCTTCTTGTTCCAGTCAACTCAGCTGTACAAATAAGTACCAACTTCTACTGGATTAGTGTCTTGTCTAGGGGGAGTCAGTGACTCTCATTTGCTTAACACTATTGAAACCAGAGATAGCACCGGCAAAATCAGCCACTTGGCTTGAGAAAGCTGGTGCAAATTTAGTCCCCCTTTTAGTGGAATTATTTTTTATAATGGGTTATGTATTGGCAAAATGTAGAAAAATAGTATTTACAATCACTTATTAAAAAGAAGGCGATAACTTAAATACGTCTATATTGATCTAAGAAATAAAAACACTGATCTTAATGTTGTTTTTAATTGTGAATGAGAAACTTGGTCTGCTCATAAAACCATTTTTAGTGTTTGGCTAGCTACCGTAATATTTTGAAAATTTCTTACACCCTTAATGTATACTTTTAAAAATAATCATGTGAGTCAGGCTTTTTTTGACAAGAAAGGATAATCACCAAGTAAATCTTTAAAAGATACTGTTATACTGTATGCCTTGAATGAGTCAAGCATAATTTCAATCTGAATTACTTTTTAACTAAAATATATAATTATATGATACATACAGTATTAACCAAATTTACCTTGTCAAAGGCTGCGTGAATGCTTAAGGGTGCAACTCTAACAAATTAAAACAAATAAAAAGAAAGACTATTAAGTGCAGCTATAATAAGGGTAATAAAAAATAAAAGTGACATCTACTAAATATATGACTTTCCACAACACTTTTAAAAAAAACATCTGTTAATTTTTTCTTTCAAAGTGAAGTTTTTGCTTTCAACCATAGCTGGAAAAATGTAAAATAATTTGAAATGAATGCAATCGTCATAGGTTCTTAATTAAGCAGAGAGAAGAACTTGGAAAAGAATTTGAGCTCTAGATGAGAATTAACCTAAATATGACCTTCCATACA
>JAOBRD020730505.1:0-14228 GCA_027575215.2 Hydrozoanthus sils
ATGTATATGTTGATACAGCTTCAACAGTTTTTAAAAAGTGCTCTATAGCGGTGCTAGAGCTAAATAAAATGGTTAAGATCGGGTGAAAGCCCAGAAACTCGAGTTAGAGCCTTTTAAAACCGATCTTAACCATTATATATATATATATCGAGATAAGTATATATATATATCGAGATAAGTGTAACATCTGAATTTCTATATGTGTTATTACTGACTCACTTGCAAAAAGTCTCTAAACCAAATATATTTCGATGTAGCACCCTTTCTAACTTTAAAATGGGTGTAAAAGTTCGACGCTTGCTGTTCAGGCCAATAAAAAGTTGTTTCAGCTACTGAACGACTTGCTGGTTTGTTTATCATGTTCATATTTTACAGCCAATTTGCAATGCACCTTTCTTTCGCCAACGATGCAAGAAACTATAAAAATCGAATTACTAGCTTCCTAAAAAAATATCATCCAGTAGAAGCCATAAAGTAAAAAGTTATTGAGAGATTAGGTTGAGTGTGGTTTTAGACATGCATTTGAGGTTATTTAGGTTACTTTATCTATATTTTTATTCTATATCGAATCTCATGAAATCGGTTATATTTCTATTAGAAAATTTTTAAAAGTTGCAGCAGAAATAAGCGCGTAAGTCTTTATAAGTATGTAAAACCATCTAAATCATAAAAAATTAGAAGATTTTAAATCTGGCCATGGTGGGAAGTTTGTGAACAATGGCCGATAATTGAACATTTTTATCCCATACCAATTATTTCATGATATGATGCAAAAGGTTACACTGGAATGTAGAGCAGTGGAGTGAAACAATTATTTACATTTTACATTAAGTCTTTAAGTTTTAAGTTTTTTATAAAAAAGTTACAACCAATTTTACTATAATGGTTTTCCAACAATAAAAGATTTTTAAAGCTAAAGGGACAAAAACTTCAATTCTTTGACTAGACAGTAGAGTGTTAAACACTGACCATGCTTTAAATTCAATTTCTTTAAGTATTTCAAAGATGAAACTTGGAGGTGTTTTGAGCCCGTCAACTGTCAAGTCTTCATACGTGAAGCAGCATCTAATTATTTTACTTCAAAACTGAAAATGATTGCTACTATTCAGTTGCTTTCATCGCCCTCTGTTTCGTGAAGGAACAAATCCAACTCCCGGGAAGTTTGTTTAGGGTGGTTTTAAAGTTCAATTTACATTCCTCATTAGAACAACTTTTGTTGATGTGTTATAGGTGTCTTTAGTCAAAACCCATAATGCAATTCGGACTAGTTAAGAGTTATAATGAGATAAAGCACTATCAAGCAATTTTAGGTAGTACAAGAACCTTACAGGCGTGCAGTTGTACAAGATGTCTTCAAATCGCTTTCAGAGGCAAACAAAATTTACCACCAGTCTTTGCACAGCATGACCAGCAAACGCTCGGCTTGAAAGTTCGTGCAACTGAACTTTTAATGTGCTTGGGGGTAAAGATTATAGTTCATACTTTTTTCGCTATTAACACCTTGTTGTTTAGCCCAAGGCCAAAGCATCCAATATTTTGCCTGGTGAGTGTAAAAAGTGTTTCCTAAAGTACACTGCATACCGTAACACGTACATGGAAACTGTAAAACGGTGCAACAAAATCCCTTTTTCTTAGAACTTATCCTTTATTGGTCACTTAGCATAATAGATTTTGTAAATATTTTATATTTTCTTATTTGTGTTGACTTAACACGTATAGATGGGATTGACAGTCACAGCAAATTTGAAGGTATGGAATCCTTAGGCTTTAAATGTGACTTTGTCACAAATCCTTGCTCCCTTGAAGCTTTTAGACCTTACACAACAACGAAAATGATTACAGAAATGAGAAAAATCAACATGGTCTGTTTTTGTTTTACTTTATCTTTTAAATGGTGCAGATAAAAAGATAATGTGGTGCTGACAAACGCTCTACATGAAGACGACATACGGGCGGCGAGTTTGTGCGAGTGCGAATATGGGTCACAGGATGAAGGCCCTGAATCAGCTATGTGTTGATATTATAACTATGTTTTGTGTTATACGCGCTTTTTTTATAAGAACAATTTTATAAGAACAACGAGGCTCAGATTGGCGAAATTTAAGAACAATTTAAGAACAAGCTGAGGCTCGGGCTCGATGGCTAACTGTTTTCTAAACATCGCTGAGCTTCGATCTTCAACTGAACAACACAGAATGAATAAGAAATTCTTCGCGGTTTATAATGACTAGAAATCGTCTCGGGAAAATGGCTGGGCGAATTTGTTTTTTATCACATGTATTGCAACACCTGGCTTGCTTCAATTTAAGAACATATAGAAATAAGAACAATTTAAAAAATAATTTGAAGCTCAAACCACCAAAAAATTAAGAACAATGAGCCTCGGCCAAATTTACTGGTTCTTACTAAAAAAAAGTGCGGTGTGGGAATATCAGTAGGTTGTCTTATTTACGACGAAACGGACTTTTCGTTTTGGGTGTCCTAATATGAATCCGAAAAGGTTTTAAGAAAACTGTTTTAAGAGGACAAGTTAAGGGAGAATGTTTCTTGAAGCAGTTAGTCACAGCAGCAAGAAACAGCAGGGTCGTTAGACCAACCAAATGATGAAATATAAGTGAATTTTGCTAGAATACTTTTGGGAATTTAACGGTTTCCCTAAAACGAAAGGAATCACCGAGAAAAAAACGGAGTTCGTGGTTCTCCTGAGACAAGCCGAGCATATATTTAGTATTGAAAAATCCAAACTGAAAATTAGTTTCTGTTGTATTTCACAATTTTGAAATAAACTGTATAACTTGTTATCTGGACAGTTGCCTTTTATTTTCAACAGCGAAAACTCGACATTGCATGCCCTTGGTGCAGTCATTAACAAAATTCCATTTAGGAAAAAGAACTGAACATCAACACCCTTCATTTGCAAGTCATTTATCGCTTTTTTTGTCAATCATCGGACCTTTCAAATGTCAAAAATTAGCGTCCGTTGTGGTTAGGAGCTATGTTGTAAAACAACAACGACTACGACCTTTCGATGCCAAATCAACGGATAAACAGTTCTTCAATTTGAGCCTACCGGATACAAAAAAGTTACGTTTTTCCGAATTTGCTTTCTCTTTTTTGGCGTTTCCATATCAATGGGGATCATATACATTTAATTTACGTCATAACCTCTACAGACTACAGAAAAGGCAAATATCCAAATGTCAGGGAGCAAGTGCTCTTTCTTTTTGTTTCGTGCTGAAAACAGACAATCAATTAAAACCATTATCAGATCTAATGTCGGGATTACCATGCCAAGGGATAGCATTTGCAATTGAAAGATAAATATTTTGTAAATCATCGATACACAATCAAAACTCAGCCCGGTATCTTAGCCTCTAAACATATTTTAAAACCAGATTTTAAACTGTTAACGTACTTAACGTCTGAAAGTTTTTCCAAAACTCGATTATTAGGAAACAGAAAGATGACAACTATCAAACACTTCTCGAACATAGAAAGAATATAACTACTTATGGCGCCATTGTTAACACCCGAGGGTGTACGTGGTATTTCGTTTCTGGTAAAAAGGTCACTCCTAAAATAAAAGGTCCCAATGCCTAGGTTTTTTTTGTAAGATTGTATTAATAAAGCACGTACAGGTCGTCAAGTGATTGTAAGTTATCTAACGCTGTCTAATATATCCTTATATGCTTGTCATTGTCAAAACTTGAACTTGGTGAGAGAAGTCGTTAGGAACCGATTCGTTGTATCAAACTAAAACTGAAAGACTTCGCGAATTTTTGCTATATATAAATAATTTTTGCTAGGAATGAAATTCGAGCTCAGTTTACCCGAGGAAATAAACGATAAAAAGGTTCAAACTTGGAGTTGAGTACACACAAAGAATGAAGACTGACACGCGATTCTTTTCTAATCTTATTGACGTTTGTCAAGTAGACTAAGTATGTAAGAAAGTTGTACCATAACGCGGCTCTTGTATCAGCTAAATACAACTTTGGTGTCCATCCCTGTGTTTTCTATACAACAATGGGGTGCTTGGAAATGAGGGAGAACAAGAAAAAGTATTTCTTTTATCTTCAAATTAGGCACTCTACAGAAATCTTGTAACATTTGAATTACTATTCATCTGTGGATTAATTGTAAGTTAAGTGTCTCTACACACCAATTACGCAACAAAGACGATTCCAATCATGCTATCAACTTTGTGTTATTAATACTCACTTCTCTGGTAAAGCTGTTTCTTCCCTTCTCTTCTTTTCTTTTCCTTCCACTTCCTCTTCTCTTCTCTTTGCTTCTTTTATCTTCTTTTATTTAACATTTATTTCCTATTCTTTATATAGTTCATTCTCTTTCCTTCTCTTTTTCTTTTTCTTTCTTTCTTCCTTTTTTTCTATTATTCTTTTTTCTTCCTTACTCTTCTTTGAGAATTGTGCACAAACTTATATATAACTATCTTCCTTTAAAGGTCTTATCAAATCAAGTGCAAAAGTTTGTTAACTCAATTCCGGAATGGGCTTTTTTTGATCTACCCTGGACCGCCCTCTATAACTCCGAGACAATAGGCTCTTTGCAGCTAGGGGTCACATGACCACATCTACCTTAAATCAAGCAGCAACAACAAATGGTATCCAGAATGGAAAGAACAGGATAACATTATTAAAAAGGCAAATTTTCAGCTTTTGACCTCAAAGAAATGGCGAGTAACTAGTAACAGAAAATAGGATATTTTCTTAGAATTTTATATGACATGTAGGACTTTTAGAAAAAGTTTAAATTCATATTTTCTGTCATTTTTAAGTACTTAACGTCGAGACTTGAAGCTATGCCTTCTAACTAATGTTGACCTGCTCTTTCCATTTCTGAACATCATTTGAGTTGTCATAGCTTTAGCTTATATTAAAGTAAGTGTGGTCACGTGACCCCTAACTGCAAAGAGCCTATAAAAGCTATGGTTACCAACATTGGCAGGTTAATAAATCTTTATGAACTTATTATTTTGGCATTGTCTTGGTTACCGTATTTTGTCGTCATGACGTCATTATGACGTCAAAACAGTAAAACCTCCTTCTTTTTGAAAAATTTTAACACTGACTGCACTGCTGCTGTTACATGGTAGTTTATTTAATATCACGAAATAAGTTAGTTTGCCAGGCATGTAAATGGTATTGACTAACATCGATGCATGATTGCGTCATATTGAGGTCATTACATAAGAATGTTATCATGAAGCAGATAGTAAGAATTCGTTTCGCTTCCAAGTTTACAATAAATATCGCTGTTACTTCTAAAATTGCTATAAAAGAATTCAGGCGACTCAAAAACACAGTTTTGACTATACCTATTTTTAAATATATTTTTGAGCGAAATACATTTTTATTATAATGCCGTCATAATTTTTACGGCACAAAAACAAAACTTTCTCTATTACGCAATAACGATGACGTCATCACCTTTTAATTGATTAGAAGCTAATTTATTAAAGGGTAAGGGATTATTCATGTTTAAAATTAACTAGTCGTCAAAACGTGGTTACCATTGCAACAAAGTATAGTGTATCTACAGAAAAGTTATACTATCGTGTTTCCAGATTAAATTTGGGAAGAGTCAAAAAATTTGGGCAAGATTTCTTAAACCGCTTAGAAATGAAATGGATCTTAATGCAAGGATGGTGTCGAACGCCCCCCACCTACCCCTCAGTTTGAACAGGGTTAAGATTCTTGCAAAAAAGAATGCTAATACTTCAAACATGAATTAGAAACTGACAACTTTATTACTATATTATACTATATTACTTAGATACTCACAAGCAGATGATATTGAAAGTGAATGATCAGAATTAAGTTTGGACAATTAACACAAATTTCTTCGTGGTTATTTGAAGTCAAAGATTTCCTTGCTGTTTGAGGAACCAATACTTGTAGCTTGTTTAGTACTAGTACAAAAACCGGTCATTATAAGGGTTATGAAAAAATTGTTTTATTTTATGACAGAATAAAACGCAAACATGCTTGTCCCCGTATGTGCATAAAAACACAGCTTCTTTCTTAAATACTGAAGAAATAAAGAAATTTATTAAGACCCTAAAAGTTTCAAGACTCTTAGCTTTGACATTTTAAACTGTTTGACTGTCTCAACATTCGATTTTAATAAAGCTTCGAAATTATATTATATGCCATACTTAAGCTACAGAATTAATTTTCAACACCCTCCTACGAATTTTGGAATATTAATAAAATCTGTTTAGTATTATCTTTATTATAAAATACACTATACCACTACGTACTTCGTGTACCACTGTTATTCGTAGACTATTCAGGAAGCCCAAACAATAAAAGCTTTGTTGGTTTCTTTGGGCTACCTTGCTAGTTACCACACAAATTAATTATTTTTGTATAGAAGTGTTACGCATGTGTAAAGTACTGTATTTGTAATGTTTGTGGTGAGAAAAATTAACTGAAACTGAAACGTTAATTGATTATTAAAAAAATTTCTATGACAATATAACTTTTATTAAGAATAACTTTATCAAGTATCCTCTTAAGGTAGTGGGTGTTCCTGTGGGCATTAAACCTAGGTATAACTATGGACACTAACTTCACCTTTATAACGATTCACCTAAATGAAATACCTGAGCTTATTAATTTAGCATCGTCCCTTTCATCATTTAAGATTGCACTTGAGACTTACCTTTGTCGTTGTCATCTGATTTATGAACAGTATAGTGTTTAGCTAGTTGCAGTTGTAATTTATTTAACTTTTATTTCAATTGTAGCTAGAGATATATGGAACTCTCTTTACTTTTTGTGAGTGCATTGAGATTTTTAAATGCGCCCATCAAAAAAATATTTAAAAAATCGCTACCTCTTTTTATATTTTAAAAGTATATTAACTAGTGTAACTGTAGAGTTAGTAAAGTGCTACCATATACCTTTTAAATTTTTTTCTAAACCTGTTTGTTGTTCACATTCCTGC
Source organism: Hydrozoanthus sils (assembly GCA_027575215.2). Taxonomy (NCBI): domain Eukaryota; kingdom Metazoa; phylum Cnidaria; class Anthozoa; order Zoantharia; family Hydrozoanthidae; genus Hydrozoanthus; species Hydrozoanthus sils. The sequence goes on from JAOBRD020730505.1 coordinate 6,973, forward strand.
AAAACTTTTCAACACAGACGTCCGAGGTCGACAATCGATGGTATTTAAAAAAACGACCTCGTGGAAGGCTCGTGACATGACGCGCGCGGAACTACCATGATGTATTGCGTGACATGACGTCAACCTACCATGTTACATTGCGGGCACTCTCGCTACTCGTCCACGAAAACAATCTAGTGTGCTGCCTCACTGCAGTTTTCACGTTCCGTTTTTGCGCGCGAGTGGAAATCGGGCACGGGCATCGCAATCACAGAAGGAAAAGCGTGACAATAAATAACAATAGAAAATCATCTCATCCAATCATATAATGACTCATCCAATCGATCGAACGTTGATATTGGAGATTAGCAAGTTTACATTTCCTTGACATCCTTGATAAATATACCACTCCACCAACATCTAAAGATACCTTCGTTCCCTTTTGTTTCGCAAGTTTTATGTGCCAGTACTTTATAATTATGTATTCGATTTTTTTTTACCATGCTACAGGCTACAGCCGATCATGTTAGCTGGTTTTTAGAACTTCGAGACGTTTTCTAGATTTCTTTCTCGAGTATTGTCTATTGGCGAAAGCTTGTGAAGCTACAATTTTACCTTTTGACTTACATCTTTAGACAGCAGTTTTTTTTAACTGTTATATTTTTGTGTTAAATGCGCTTGCGCATAAAACACTAAGCTATAAAAACCAGAAAGTATAACAAAAGAAAGTGTTCACGGCCCATGCGATTTCCCGAATTTTTCTCGAATATTATTTCGTGCCGTTGTCGACTCTTCCGTGATGGCGAATGGGACGCCGAAGAACAAAACCCGTAAAATTGTTTTTCATCCAAAGTGTTTTAACGGCTTATTGTTTTGAAATTTTGAAAGTAAGAGTTATAGTACTGGAAATTTGGTGAAGTCGGTGTAATCATTTGTATCTTTTTGATGCGCGATGCTCTCAGTCTCGTCCACAGCTACTCAGGTGTAACGATCGCACAGAATCCTATAAAATGTTGTAAGTTTCAGAACACATTCTCTTGCACGGGTATTTTACAATTTGTCGTGATTCGTCATAACTGTGTTTACACATCTATTATGAAGCATTTGCTTGTACATGCAATCAAACTTTTGTTTTCGAGTTTTGACCTTCTTGACTTGAGAAATCGGTTTATACGCTTAAGCCTGGTTTTTATTTTTACTTTCATGCACATTTTAAGTATTGCTTCAAACTAACTTCTTTGATAGAGTCTCGATGTAAGAAACAGTTCGATGTTCGTGGTGAGTGCAGGGAGAGTTGTTAACACTGATGTACCGTGCAACACGAAAAAACGTCGCCAGATCACAGTCTCGCTATGCTATATTTCGCTTATTAAAAATAAGTTCGAGTGGTATCTTCTAATATCTTCTAGTTCCCTTTCATTCAAATGGTCAAAAAATTTAAGACTAACTCGTGGTAAACAAGATCAGCCATTCTATTCAATAAGTCGCATTAAACACGTGTACGCATTACGGACCTATTTTTTAATATCCTACTGAAGGGCATACGAATGTAAAAAAATAACTGTTTTCTAAAACTTCCAACTTTCAGTTCTGTTTGAAAATATACAAAAATTAATAAATATGTGTACAACTGCCTTTCTTTCTTTCGCTCGACTGCTTTTGGGGTGGACTGATATAGACGGAAAATATATAGTTGTAAGTGGTTAGGAGTTAAATTGCTGAGATGGTCAAGGGGCAAAGTGGAATACTTTCTAGAATACCTTAAAGTCGGCCTAATTCTAATCCCTGTATACTCCAACCTTAATTAGGTATAAGTTAGTATGATTAGTTAATTTGTCAAGCATTTTACTATAATTTTCAAGGGCAGTGTATCGTAAACAGTTAGGGCAAACTAAACCGTTTAGCCGACTAGAAAACTCAAGATAAACAAGTATATATTTATAAGAGTCATTTGATTACTATAGTATAACTTATAAACTTTTCTTTTTGAAAAAAAAACAGTTTACTAATTTACATCCGTACATTTTGAATATGTTTGATGTCGATAGCGGTTCCATAACTACAAATTTCCACGTAGATCTAGCCTTTAGCTGGCTAGTAATAGATCTCTGAAATAAAGCTCTTTTTAATTCAAACACATTTCGGCGCTACTCTTGCCATCTTCAGTAAAGACAAAAACAAAGCTATTCAATTAATGGTATATAGACTTGTTGGTTGAACCTGTTAAACTTTTGTAACTTCTAATTGAGGGGAGTTGTACATATGGTCAAAGTAACATTAAAAAACAGACGAACACTAAATACATGTAAAAGAGCATTTGAGAACAATCTTGCCTTTAATAGTCCCCAAATTAGAATTCTTGTAAAAAGAATGTAACATGGGAAGTCTTTTATTTCAACAACGGCAACCAAAACTTAACTCACTTACCTTAAGTGACTTGGGATTCCTTTTATGAAATGGTTTGCTGAAACGGTTAATGAAAATTGAAGAGTAGAATGTTATAACTGAACACGACCTCAGTTTATAGTTTATTGCAAGTCGTCGGCAGGTTCCTCTTCAAATATCCTATCAACTGACTCTTTTTCTGATTCATATATAATCACACTGTGCAAAACTTGTTCTGTAACGTTTACTCAGGTTGTTCAGTTCATTTTCAGTTCTCATCCAATTTTTGTCACCAAAGACCTTGAAAGCCACTGTCTTAAATGGAGTGAATTTCAAAGACCGGCGAGTATTTGAGTCAACAGCAAGTGTTATATTCTAAGACTAAAAATAAATCAGAGTAAGCGCTTTAAAATACTTATTTCGTCAAGCCACACTCTTGTTTAATTATCAGCTTAATGCAATTGAGGTGCTGAATGACGCTTAAAAGTATCTGAATAGCTGCAAACACCTCTAACCACTTTTAAAAACATAGTTCGGCGTTTTCTTGTTAGCATCTTCTTGAATTGTTTTTAAGATTAGCTAGTACACAAAGAAGTACATATCAGCACGCATTTTTGAGGCACGAAAACTTAAAATTAATTCTTCTATGATTATTTCTAATGTTTTGATATCCTCAAGGACATCTTTCGGTTTAGAGTCCCTTGTATTTTTAAAGTATGTCTCCCTACTTAAGCTTGGATTAAGATTTAGTCTATACGCTAAAATCATACAGATAAACATCAAGAAATGGAACCTTATAAGGCAAATATGACGTCTTGCACAGTGTAGGCTTTGCGTTAAATTTCTACTGCTGCACGATTTTCTTAGACTTGAAAAAGGCAACGAAAGATAGATAACGCTCACATGTCGTAATCTTATCTTTTAAAATGATAATTATGTTTGCTCCTTAATTTAAATGTCTTCAAATAAATTGTTTAGCATTTGTTAAGTTATTTTGTTTGGTAAACGCTAGAGATGGGTGTCCTAATTACCAAAGTGAACGAAGCAAAACCCCTGTGATGTACGGCTTCTGGTTCATCTCACCCTAATACCAAACAGATGATATCCTATCTAAAGACAACACTGTTCACAAAGAAGGTCCTGTACAGACATTTGAAAAAACAGTTAGATCTATTTGATGTATTAGTTCTGCTTCTGGTCTTAAAAGAGCTGACTGAACTGAACTGCCTTGTAGTTTTGTTGCAGCGATAGATGATATCCTATTTATAAAGACAATCAATATTCAGACACAAAAAAGATCCTGTACAGGCATTTGAACAAATAGTTCAATCTATTTGATATATTAGTTTTGCTTCTGGTCTTAAGAGAGCTGGTCGAACTGACTTGCCTTGTAGCTCTGTAGCAGCAATAAATGATATCCTGTTTAAGGACAACAATATTTGCAACAAAGATCCCGTACAGGCATTTTAACAAACAGTTCGCTCTCTTTGTATGTATTAGTTCTGCTTCTGGTCTTAAGAGAGCTGACCGAATTGAACTGCTTTGTAGTTCTGTAGAGGCAGCATTAGAATCGTCAAAGAAGTACTATCAAAATAAACTTCAGAAAGCGCCTTTTAAAGTTGTTTGCTTTCAGGGAATTTAGTTTAGTTTCTCATTTTCCTTTTTTTTTATTCAAATGCTATCAACAACTCTTCTGCAGAAAATTGTCATATTTCCCATATTTCAGCCCTTTCACTGCAGCAGAGGCTATCAATATCTATAGCCTCTCCCCTAAATATCATCAGCACAAACTAAGCCATTTGGTACAGTTTTGGAATACGTAAGTTGATTATACACTCCAAGTTGTCTACTTTGTCTCTAATGTAATGAGATGCAAAGCCCTCCTAATCTTTTCATGGACATCACACCAAAGGTTACTTGTTAATTAGTAATGAATAAACAGAAATTGATCATTCCGAAAAATATAGCGGCTTTGCATTTTACGACAATGCCTTGCTGAAACATAAAACTGCTAAAAGAAGACCAGAGAAGGCCACAGTTGGTAAAACTCTTCCTTGTACTTGACAACGCGTGTGTGCCAAATTAGATGTTTGTGCGTTTTTTTGGTAAATTTTAGAAGTTTATGCGCTATGGGAGTACACCTTAACTTTTGTTGGATAGTGAGGAAGTTGAAAAAGATAATTGAATAGGAAGAATATTGAGTAAAATCAGCAAACCGTTCCTCCTGGCAAGGGACTAGTACAGCTTTGGTTTGAGAACGGATTGGCGAATTTACATCAAATATTAACTTCAAAATTAATTTTTAAACTTCCCAAAAAATTACCAAATCCAAAATTCTCTTTTACCAATCTTCAAGGAAAAAAAATACAACTCAAAATTCATCCAAAAATTTTTAAAACATTCAAGCTGACTCTCCATCATAGCATCTGTGTTTTAAGCAGAGCGATTTTGTAGATTCAAACCATGGACGGAAATATCGGGAGAAACATTAGGAAAAGTGGCCACAAAGCGCAAATTAGGTGTACTCCTGTCTTAAGATCGAAGCTTCGGCATTTTTTTAGGCTACGAGGTGTGTGGCGACGACAACTACTGTTAAGGGTTTCGCGTGCCGAAGCGGAAACACTTAAGCGGTCTTATGGATTAAGTCTACTTAAATAGATCTTTTGCTTTAAATATAAAAAAAAAATCATAAATTACTCAGATTGTTTCAGGTAACTAGGATTACTTAAAAACCGCTTTCGTGAAGGGAGATTAGTTTTTAGTGGCTTACAATGATTTAACAGTAAAGTGTCTTGTCTACACTACAAACAAGTAAATGAACGTGACTTATTCCTCTATCGGCGTTGGGTGTATGTTCTACAGATGACTTAATATCCTGTATTAATTAGATTTGTGGTTTAAGCTACTACAAAAAGGGCCAAGGTCAAATACCGTGTTTTTCATGAATCAATTTTGACAATTATTTGCATCTACAAATTTCGAATTTCGGGTTACTGAATTTCCGGAAAAGGGTGCTTTTTGAATAGTATTTAGTTTAAACTCTACGTTATCTATAAAACCTCTCTTCGTGCCTTTACAGTAAATATTAAACTCGATTGAAATGCATTACTTGAAACAGAGCCTGCACTTTCAATTTCATACCGAAGCAAAACCCAGTGAAGATACTTTTACACGAGGAAATTTTTAACGTGCAACACACTTCTCAACGTCATTTCGAGACAAGTTGCACAAGCGAATGCGTGAGTAATTGCAACCTAAACCGGTAACCCGTTGATCATGTCTTACTTGAGTATAAGACTTGAGGTTCTTTAGTTATTTTGAGGGTTTCAGGCTCAAGTGTTCTTGAGCTGATCTTGGTGTTTGTGCATGAGACAAAAATGAGGCCCTGTCACCGCGACTGATTATGTAAACTCATATTGCTAAAACGGTTTCACATAGAATAAAAATGTTGATAACCTTAATACCACTGCTTTAAAATTTACAAAGTTACCAATCATTTCTTTGTCTTTACAAGTAGATTCTAAAAATGTATATATAGATATACTCATTTGGAGTGTTGCGCGAATTTTGCAATTTACTTATTGCGATTATATGCAGTAGGTATATAAAACAATTGATTTCTTTGTAGGTTGAGGATTTTCTGTGCCTCGACATTCTTACAACAAAGGCTAGATAAAATAAGTTGTAGTATATAACTCATCCCTAGGTAAAACAAATTAGAGTGTAACTTTCCTTCAATTAAAATAAGTTCTCCCCTAAATAAAATAATGTAAAGTTAGACAGTAAGAAATGAATTCAAGAGTACTCTCCCTTTAGAAAAACAACTAAGAGTATAACTAAGATATTCTTAAATAAGTAAACTGATAATTTCTATCACATTTGTTTTGTATTGTAATTGTTATACTTTAAAAGTATATACATTTTATAGAAAGATTTCATATTTATTGAACAACCTGCGTAACCTTCACTTTAGAAAATTAACTTAAAGTAAAAATCTCCCCTTAGCAAATTAAACTTGAGTGTAAATCTCCTGTAGAGCAATGCAAACACATTAGGCTTTCAAAAATGCATGCTGTTAGAACTATAATTGTTATAAAACGTTTTTCTTTATGAAAAAAAAATGAGTAGGCCGATATTTACTTCAGGAACCCGTTACCAGCTTTTGTCCGAAATCTGTCTGAAGCGAGAGAAAAACTGTCTGAACTTTTTAGAATTTCAAGATCGTTTTCAAACAAGTATTTTTCCATATATGTGCGTTTTTGTTCAAAAATAAAAACACACGGCGAAAGAATGGGTTTATGAAAGAAAGGAAACTGTTAGAGTATAGTATTAGAACAGATCCTGAGTAGTGTTTATTTATAGCCGGAATGTCTATAATGGGACGGCCAAGAAGACAGAAGGTCAGCCCAAATATTTTTCTCAACTCGTGCCGCCAGCCTCTTGAGTTATAATCCTACAAGCAAATGCTGCATTAAATCTATAATCATAGACGAACCCTTAAGAATGTTACTCAAACCAAAAAGGAAATCATGAAAACGAATTACTGTGTTATGATCAAAGAGTGTTTGAAGTACCTCTGCCTTTGTTGAGCACTTTCTCGTTTAAAAACTACTGTGCATGTACTAGTTAGTTGTACGTTTTAATGTACTTAATTAAAAGTACAAGTACACAGATTAAAAGAACGTTCTTAACAAAGGAAAAACTACTCCATGCATTCTTTGGAAAACGCTTTCTCAAAAAAAAAAACTAAATAAAATTGATATCTATAGACAAGAAAGGGAACTATTTTGCAATTTAAGTTATCCCATCAGCCAAAATTGGTGGACAAATGACGTCATTTGCTCGAACTTGCATACAATTTGAATATATTAATTCTACGTTTGGGAGCGGAA
>JAOBRD020730614.1:0-14228 GCA_027575215.2 Hydrozoanthus sils
TGTGGAGAAGAGAGAAATTTTTATCGCTGCAATTGTACACAAAGTCTTTTCGAAGAAAAAATTATTGGGAGGGTTATCAAATAAATAAACCCCTTTTTGGTTCACTGGTATATCGGAGGATAATGTCCTTGGCTGATAGATTGTCCTCAAAATTTTTTAGTTTCCCTCGAAGCTTCGCTTCTCGGCCAACTGTTTATTTTTCGGACAATCTATCAGCCGCGGACATTATCCCCCGATATACCTGCCGCCGGAAGGGGTTTATTTACTAAATATTCAAACATTTATATATTATATTATACTCATATATTTCAGATGAAGAGCCATCTTATGGAAAGCTGAAATAAAATCGTTATTATTATTATTATTATTATTATTATTAAGATGTCTTAGTTGATCAAGTGCAACTGTCTTGCATAGCGAAATGTCATTATTCTTAACCGTTTGCAACATTTTGGTGTCGACAGTTTTGCAGTTTTGACATATCTTTGCTGTCGTTACCATGGAAACCAAGTAGAGATCACATGACTTAAAGTAGTTGAAAGACAACTAAACACTTATATGTTTCAAATAAAAGTGCAAAGTTTTTGCATCGATTTTATATCGATTAGATGAATATCATTGAAGAACACCGTTTTTACACTTGGCAATGTTGTTTCTGTGCTACGGTTGCCATGGAAACCAATTGAGTGCCACGTGACTACACTTGATTGGAAGTATACTTGACACTTATTACACATGCCAAGTTTCAAGGCAATTGACTGCATACTTTTGAAAACAGACGGCCTTCGTGTAACTTTTTTTTCCTTCATGCGTTCTAGATAGGGTTAATCTTTTCGATTTTTTTAGGACAGTAGCGCTTCGGCCAACCAAAGTGAACAAGCTACAAAGTTAACTTCGGTGCCGGAAGTGTGTATGGGTTCTATCATTGGAAAACAAGGAAATGGGTTAAGAAGGATAGAGCGCGAGACAAACACAAAACTGAGCATAAATGGTGATTGTATTGAAATCAGAGGTTCATCGGCCGAAAACCTCCGCAGCGCACGTTTGGAAATCAAGAGGATAATTGTGAGTACATATATATGCCTCTTCCAACCTTAATTGATAATATATACTGTAAAATTTTTCGATTCTCATTGGGAGCTAATTAGAGGCAGTTTACTCTACGACTACGACTACGAGTTGAAGTACAACTACGACTATGACTACAACTTCAATTACATTGCGACTACGACGTACTTCAACCACGACTAGACTACGATTTCGACTTCGACTATGATTGCGATGACTACGACTTCGACTTCTATCTACGACTGCTACGACTACGACTACAATTATGATTACGACCAAGATTACGGCGTACTACTACAAATACGACGACAACGACTTCTACGACTACGACTATTACGATTACTACGACTGAGACTTGTTCGACTACGATTACAAATATGATTACGACTATGACAGCGTTTGCGATGACGACTACGGTGATTACGACTTCAACTCCTGTTAGTTCTTCAATGGTGGTTAATTTACCTTAACAAACTGATTAGAACTACTTCTCTGTGTAGGAACGAGTGCTGGCGCAAGGAAAAGCAATATTTCCAAAAAATCCACCTTTTATTGACAAGTCGTGCGTTCCAGAGGGATCGTATTTTACGCTAAAGCCTGAGCAACCGCCAAATCGATCTGGTTCAATTGAAAGTTACTACAGACTAAATCTTGAAGATGATCAACAGGATAAGGTGAGCAATATATTAGGTATTTTCATGATCATGCACAGTGCGGATTTCCTACTGCTTTTGCGGGCCACAGGTCTTACAAATGTCGCCGAATTCTGTCGCCCAGATCATACCATAAAAAGCCAAAAACAATTTTATGTCTCGGAAACCATAACATTTATGAGACCTGTTGCTCGTCAAAACAGTGGGATATACGCACTGCGCATCATTGTGAAAATGCCTTATTGGGGATATTACACAGCCGCACGTGAATACAAATTTTATCTTCGAGTGCCGAAAGTATCTCTCACGATTGAGCGAAGCTGACGAAATTTCTACATAAAACACCATTTTTTAAAAAAAATCGGCCACACATCTGAGTCGGAAACACTCTTGTAATTGACTTATCATTCTAGTAACCATGGTGACACCAATATCTTCACACGTAAAGGATAAATATATGTTATTTGCCGGCCGGGAGGTCCGTTTTGAGAATAACTGTGCCAGAGGTCGTACCTAGACCAAGGGCGCATTTTTTCTCAATACGGACCTGCCGGGCGGCAAATAACGTGTTTACTTTTTCCCCTGTGTTTTCGTGTTTTTTTTTTTTTAAAGAATCTTTGTTCAGACTGTCTTTGTTCAGCAGGATAATACAATTAACTGTCTCTATGAAAACATTATTCGTCGGATATGATGTCAAAAAAAATTCAAAATCTGTTTCCAAATGTTAACGTTTTATAAGCCAAGACTTGCAAAACTAAAAAAAATCTGAACCTTTTGAGTTTAGTCGTCTTTGCTTGTCACGACGTCGCTGTTGGTATTTGACCACGGGCAAGATCGTAAAATTCTGCCCGCTCAGTTAACCAATCAGATTGCAGGATTCGTTTCATTTTGCCCGCTCGCGCGCCGAAAAAAAATTAATATAGTCTACTTATAAAAAGTGCGGCGTACGGGATTTTATTCACGAGATGTTTTTGCCTAAATATCGAGTGAATAAAATCCCGTACAAAGTACGTTCTATCAGAAGTAAACTGTTTATTTTATGTATATATCATGAGAATTTTCATTGAGAAAAAAAAACGCACTCGCGTTGGACTGTGTCTAACTTTGCAATCAACAAAAGTGGATACATCCATTTGATTCAGAAATGCACTTTTGATTTGAATGACATTTTAAGTTGTTGTTACAAAAATACAAAGCTTTTTATCAAAATAACTTAAGATAACACAAGCCTTTAGATTGATTTATAATTCATGTGAGCAAACACCAGCAGAAAACACCACGGCTAAAATTTTAATATCTAGTGACTAATTAGAAAACTAATAGGTCACTTTAGACACTATATGCATTTCCAAAAAATACTCATAATTTAGTGTGTAACTTACAATGTATTGCAAACCTAAATAGAAATTGTATATAACTATGTAAGAAACTGAGAAACGTGAATAAAGTCTTGTCTTGTCTAGTATCGATAACAACTACACATTCATTCTTCAAGTTAAAACCTTCAAATGGCTAAAACTTAAAAAAAGCCTTAAATACATCTTTTTTTCCTAAAAATCATGACAACTTAAAGCTAGAAATAAAGAACTTTGAAGAGTTTTTCTCATGCCTTCAGCGATCCTAGCTTCTTTCTCACTTGAATGAGAAATTTAGCGATCTACTAGCCAAGTACTATATTTTCAAACTCATTTGTTTGACATTCCCCCCGAAAAGTTTTTTTAAATTTAGCACGACAACATCCTTTGGTTCTTGAAAATAGTGTTCCAATACTTTCGTGCATTATTTCATGTATTTATTAATAGAACACCTCAAAATAACTCTTTAGTTATTTTAATTCAGCGGCAGCCATATTTTCTCACAAAATGTGCATGCACGTGAAAACCGGAGGTTGCACCAGTCCTCAAACGTTTCTGATTGGTAATATTTTCGCATGTGAAATGCGCTATACGCCGTTCTAATTGGTTGTTCAGCTATTTTTCACATGTGAAAAATAGTGTACTGACTTCTACAAACAAGCTTTGCATAATGAAATTCTTGTGTTACAAAAATAAAAATAAGGTCTTCACTGCGCGCGATGAAGATTTGATTTTTAATGAATGGAAAAATCCTGGTGTTTCATCAGTATCATTTAATGAATAAGGGTTCAGTCAAACCTTTCTAAGAAGGACATTTTCGGGCCCGGCTTCAGCTTTCCGTCTTAGAGAGGTGTCCGTCTTATAGAGACTTAAAATACAGTAAATGACGAAGAAAACGCACGGCTTGGACCAAGATTTGCTGTCAGTTTTATAAAAGAGTCCGTCTTATCAGGGTGTCCGTCTTGAAGAGTTCGACTGTACCTCATTCAATAACATTGATAAATCTTACGAAGTAGTGATGTTTCTGCATTTCTGTACATAACAACAACAACAACAACAATCATTTATTTCACCTCAGCTGTGGCTATGTTAGGTTAAAAAATTTTTAATAAGGTGCTGGCTACCCGGAATAACCATGATGGGCTATACTAGCCGGGGAGCAAGAACACATTTTGATTTTACATGTTTATATCAGCGTAAAAAAATAGAAAGAATATGAAATAGTAATAAGGAAGACAATAACTAAGTCAAAGAAAGAACACAGCACAGTTTTACTTAATTATAAAAAAATCAGAAATAATAGGAGAAAGAATAATTCGGTGAATTGCTGAGTTTTAATAGTATTTAACGAAGCTTTCTCTGAGTCTGGCTTTGAAGGCTAGCTTTAAAGGATAGAGATACATATAATTAAGACAATTATTAACATAGCCAAATATTACCAATGAAAGACAAGAGAGACCACAAAAGACTAAAGCAAGGAGCTCCGTACACGTAGCTAAGGCCCTAGTGTTATTTAAAACCATATCAATAACTTGTAAACTATAATGTGTAAGTTATGTATTATTCGATCTGATAACAATATTATTTTGTTTTAGGAAGCTAGAGGTCCTGTGGAAAAATTTGTTGGCCTGGAAAGCAGTCTGCTAAAAATCTTACGAGAGCTCCATCGTGAAAAAGAAGAGAATGGTATAGAACTCGACATGTGGTGCCACTTTGGGCGTGTTTATCTTGTGGGTGTTGACGAAGGTACTATGTCCTTTAAGTATAGCTAATCGCATGAGACCGAGTAAAATTAAGGATAATTTTCACGAGTGTCTTCAACTGTTTCTAAAGTTGCCCGAGTTGCTTCACGATGAGGGCAACTTGGAAAAAGTTGAAAACACAAGTGTTATTAATCTTTAATTTTACGAGGAACCAGGCGATTACATGTTTATTACATCGAGGGCAAAATTCTTTGTTCTCCGCGGTACCCCACGAGAAAGCGTTGCATAACTTAATTCATTTATCCCAAGTTTCTTCGAAAATTGCTGGAGATGGAGTAAGATCTTTGCAATCTCTGAGAACATCGGAAATCCTCGGAAGAGGTTTGATGTCGTTTTTAAGGCATTTTTATGATTTTTAAAAAGATTCGGAAAATCTTCGGAGGTGTTCGGAAACGTTCGAAAATCATCGGAAAATTTCAAAAATCTTCGAAAAATGTTTCTAAGTCGTTTTTGAAACTTTTTCAAATTTTTGGAAAAGCCTCTGAAATTTTCGGAATTATACCAGCGACCAATTAGCGCTAAGTAATTTTACTCTGAATTAAGAAAAGATGCCCCCGCTGTTATCCAATCAGCTAGAAATAATTTTACCCTCTATGTTACAAGGTGCTGTAATAAGAAAGAATTTTACTTTATCATGCACGACTTGACGTGCAACACTTATGAACGGTTGGTTTTGCATGGTCTTTAATCTTTGTACCATTCTTAACGCAACATTGATAAATATTTATTATAAGATAAATTTTTATGTTTTTTTTGGTTCTGAATTTTCGTTACATGAATCACAACGGTTTTGAAAAACTATTCCCGCAACACTGATGCCACAAGATGTCATAGTTTGTTTAAACTTTCGTTACCTGTATATATATCAAGCTTACTTGTTTATATTTTCGTAAATACAGTCGAACCCCTCAAGAAGGACACCCAAATAAGACGGACACTTCTATAAAACGGACGGACGAAATCTTGGTCCCCGACGTGCGTCTTCTCAGTAATTCACTGTATTTGAACTCCTATAAGATAGACACCTCTAGGATGGACAGTTAAGGCCGCCCCGAAGGTGTTCGTCTTAGAGAGGTTTAACTGTATATAGGACAGGACAACAAACGGCAGACGGCTTGGCCGTTTGCGCGGAACGCGTTTTAACGTTCTAAAGACTCTACGCGTGTCCCAGACTAAGAAGCAACAAGATGCGTGACTCTTCGCATACCCAGTATGAAGAATAGGAAAAACTCGTACTTGTCGTCGAATCAAAAGGTTTATCAACAATGAAAAATGTTGCTCTATAAGCTGGAAAAAAGCTGTTAGACCGCGACTACACTAATGCGTTTGCATTTGAAAACCCATCGTTTTAATTACGATCCGTTTTTACCTTGCGCATATGACCACACTAAAACGATCGACCGAAAACGGGAACATTTGAAAACGCTTTTGAATCTGGAGGTATTTGAAAACGCATCAATACGTTTTAGTAAGGTTGTACGGAAACGGAACTTTTCGAAAACGCTGTTGTCGTGGGGACGAGTTACTGAACAAACACTCATTAAACTAAACATGTCGAGGGATATTTTCAACACAAGTCTGTGCACCACTGAGAACAAAACAAGCGGGAACATAAATTTCTTATTAAATGCCAACATATAAAATCCAAGAATTTCTAAACTTGGAATACTCTTTTAAGAATACCATTTAAAGAGTTTTTCTTGAGCTAAAACGAGCAAAAAACAGTCCATCTACATTTTTATGTAAACAACTGCATTTTTACTCCAAAACTGTACGTAGAAGCTACTTAGGGATCGAATACTCTTTTACACATCAAGTATCGGCTATTAATCTATGAAATCATTTCACGTTAAAGACGAGCAACAGTCTAGCTAACAGCAAAATGGCGGATTTAATTCTCGTTACCAGAATTGACTCGGTCCAAGATAGCACAAAGGTACTCTTTTAAACATTGGTAACGAAAAGTTTTTGTCATGCTCTCGCTAGCAAAACGCTAGTGTAGATGCAAAACTTAGGTGAACCCGATGCGTTTTCAAAAACGCATTAATGTGATTCAGGCCTTATTCCTGTTTTCTTTACTTCAAAATTTGATTTATCGATTTAAGGCTGTTATAGACCATTTTATAACTAACTGACTTTACCTTCTCGGGTGAGCGTTTTTAGGTAGATTGCAGTTTGCGAATGTCTTTTACTTACATTTTTTGAAGACATGGAGAATGAATACTTCAATTTGGAAGACGTGGAAAGCCATTTAAGGAGACGTAAAGAGAAGTGGCGCACAGAATACAAGAATGGAATAACTAAGATGGAATTGAAGCAACTTGAGACCTCTCTTCCTCCTCGAAGTCCCAATGAAGACCATCGGCAAGATTACACGTTTATCACTCCGACCTATCGTCAGATTCGCGCAAAGGTTAACAAACGACTCTAGTACAATTATAACATATAGATTCGATTGGGGCATTGCCATCTGAAACGGGGAATAACCCAACTTTCCCCGATCTACAGCATTAACAAGAACCCCATAGAAACACTTAAAGGAAAGGGAAAATATCTCTCACAACGGTCGGGCTCGAACCCACGACCTACGAAACAGATCTTCGTCTATCTAACCAACAGCATGAGCTCCAGGGTCAGTTGGGAGTTTGTTCGTGGGGTTTCAAGGACTGCTGTACTCGGCCGAGTGGTTAGTGCTCGTGCCTCCAATCCTATGGACCCGAGATCGAATCCTGGGTTTGCATGTGGGCTCCACAAAATCGACTTTCACGCCGAGATCTGTGCCGTCGAGCGATTAAGAGCGACTGTCCCGAAAAATCGAGAATCCGCTGCACGGCTTCAAAAATCGAAATTCTTGATACTTTGCCTAAATGACACTTTTGGGGAACTATTTTCGAAAATGTTATCCAATCTTTCTTGAAAGCAGTAGTTTTCAAGAAATCAAGAAAAATCGAAAACATGTGTTTAACCTAATTAAATATGCAAAAATCAAGTTCTAAATTAAGGAAAGTTGGAGCTGTCATATCTTTTTAGGGACAGTCCCTCTTAAATATAACTATGAGCCACTGACTTGGGGGAATGTGGGCAACCACTCCCAGCGTAACGACGATAAATAAAGTTGTTTTTTTTTTCAGTTTTTTATTAGCCTCAGAGCCTAGAAATAACAAAAGAGTGTTGTGCAAGAGTTGTATATGTGTATATATTCATCATGTAGATTCGAGTGGGGCCTTGCCATGCCTTGTTTTAGGACAAATTTAGATTAATAGACACGAAACTAATCGTTTTGCTGAGTCTAACAACGAAGATTTTTAAAAATGTATGGTTTCAAAGGCAGTGCGAGACAGCGCAAAAAAAGTCGACAAAGTACGCCATAAACGTATTTGAAGGTAAAAGAAGCTGCCATTTTCGCTAAACAACAATTTCAATAACAAGTTTAACTAAACCTTTCAAGACTTTAGTTTTGTAAAATATCTTAAAATGAAAACCGAGAGTTTACATTCCATCCAACTTCATATTAGTGTGGAGAAGAGAGACATTTTCAGCGCTGCAATTGTACACAGAGTTTTATCGAAGAAAAAATTATTGGGAGGGTTATAAAATAAATAAACCCCTTTTTGGCTTACTGCAATATCGGCGGCAAAAGGCCTTGGCAGATAGATTATCCTCAAAATTTCGCTTCTCGGCCAACTGTTCATTTTTCGGACAATCTATCACCCGCAGACATCCTTCGATATACCAGTCGCCGGAAGGGATTTATTTACTAGTAAATAATCTATTCTCAAAATCTAAAATATCGTTAAATCTACGTCAAAATCGAGTCTATACATGTACTCTCTTACAAACATGGTTTTCTCACGCTCTCGATAGTTTCAAGAATCCTCTTTGTGCAAAGGCAAAACAAAGGATTGATGGTTCAATATATAACTAATTCTAACTAGGTTTGGCTGAACAAGAAAGAAGAGGATTCGGCGACAGCTCGTGGTGGTGTTTATTCGTTCTCTCCAACCTCTCCTGTAATAGTGCGTAACGAGCTACGACGCCTGTCTTCAGAGAACAACGAAAACAACTCGCGCCCCTCATTTTTTTTGTGTGCACAATACAAAAGGCGGTTTGTAGCTGACATTATTCTTCCTAGTTATCGCTTTGACTGCAGGCTGATTATACGAAGCAGTAAGTATCCAGGATAATCTCAAAGTGATTACGTTAGAATAAAAGTCAATACGAGATTGAAACCGTTGTTTTTATAACCTAAATATTTCGGCTGTCATCCGACAGCCATCTTTAGAAAATGCTAGCTAAAATACAACCAAATTCTGAAATAAATCTAGTTTAATAGTGTCAAGAGAATTGATTGACCCTGCTCATTTAATATTGGCTTTTGTTCTTTAATGAACAAGGCTTCTGAGGGCACAGCCTTACCACCCGAAGTGTGTGAGTCCGTTCAGTTGACAGTTGCATATTAATTGAGCTCTCTTGCGGTTTGTCAGTATTATTACTCGCACTGAATTCGTCCTCGTACCTTTGTTTAAGAGCACATGTACTACGGGAGAAGGTTACGAGGACGAATTCAGTGATAAACCGCAAGAGAGCTCAGTTAATATGCAACTGTCAACTGAACGAACTCACACACTTCGGGTGGTAAGGCTGTACTGAAAGTTTTCTTTTTTTCTAGTTGTTAAGCCCTTTACCCAGCTCGACAAACTGGTGTTTGTCCCGTGTCCATTTCATGCTTACATAGCAATCACGGTTAATCTCTACAACTATATGCCCGAATGAATATATTTAACTACTTTAGCTATTAAAAATAACTTTCTGTTCCTAACAGCTACAGCCACAACCCGTTTCAAACTGATTAAACGATGTTGTCCTTCATCTCTAAGGTCCACCGAAAGTCGATGATTTTCTTTGTATTTTAGGTGAACCTGATGCTGCGGCAAACCAAAAACCTCAAGAGAAAGAAGAAGACAAAATTGTGATGGATTATCTGAGCGAAATGACCGTTGATGCATACAGTGGCGCTATAATCCTTCCTCCTGAGATTGAAAACTTTGATATCAGCTACAAAAGACGCAGTCTCCGACGTACATATTCGTACGACAGTGATGGTGTTCCGTGCAGCCTAACTTTGTCAAAAGAGGAAGAAACAGAAAATACAGATAACAACGAAGATTTTGATAAATTTGTTAGTATCTTTTTGTCGTTCTTTTTGGAGCTTAAGTAATTTGTGCGAAGTGCCGTGTTTCTAATGACATTATTCTGTGTATGCCATCTGTTTGTGTAAATTCTATTGTAATCGTCTCTTTGCCTTTTAAATATTTTTTAAATAGGATGTGTAAATGGACAGTGTTTCTTATTTCTCAGCATAGAGGGCAAAATTACTTCGATTTGATTGGATATCAACGGGGGCATTTCAAACGTTTTCTAGGGCCATTTTCAAAAATTTCGAAAATTTGCGAAAACATGCATTTTTAAATGAGATCACATTGATGAATGATCCTGAAACTTTGCACAACATTTTGATCTGAGTTCGGTGTGTAATCCTATGCACGCCATCAGGGTTACGTTTCCCGCCAGACAACTGCAGTCTAAGTTTTCCAGCAGCGGAAGGAGTGTCACTGAATCAAGATGGCCGCCAATTCAAAGTTCTGTAAAAATATCGCGTTTTAACCGATTCGATTTTTTTTGGAAAAGTCATATTAATTTTTCGTTACATAACATTCTCCTATCAAGTAAGCCAGATACGTTTAAGAGCACATTTCCAAGAGAGCTTCTTTTTGTTTTTTTATGGAAAATAGCTCCTCCGTTTGCAAATATGATAACCGAAAAAGAGGGCTTATGATGATGAAGTGGTTGTTCTAACAACTAAACTGCAAGCGTGCCCTTCTAGCAGAGGAAGGACTGGGTCTGTTCGCAGGCTAACAGACTAACAAACCAGTTGATAGATAGATGGATAGATGGATAGATAGTTTTATAAAAAACATCAACATTGCAGTCCGAAGACTGAATTGATAAAAATGATCGAAACCATTTGCAAATATTCTAATAGGAAAGAAAACAAAAATCTGAATGGATATAATAAAATATATATGTAGAAACACCAAAGCATCATATATTTTCCATAGTGTTATTTAGTGAATAGATGTTTGCCTTTTTCCATCAGTGACAGTACCAGCAATGTTTGTGATTCAAGTGACTGTTTTTATCGCTCATTTCTATCTTTGTACAATAACTTTATTTTCCATCTTGTTTATATCTGCTATTGGTATAAGTTGTTGTATGAGTTGCAGAATCTTGCTTAAAAAGCTGCTTAGTTTAGTAATCATTATATTATCCTAAGGTATAAAGTAATTTTCTGCATAGATCGCCTTAAAAGGTACTCACAAGCGCTTTGTGATATATATTTTTGTATGATATACAAAGCCATTATTATTATTATCATTATAATTATAATTTCTATTATAATAATTACTAATATTTTCATCGTACCATTATAAAGTTCTGTTATTATCATTATCATGATATTTGTTAGCACGTATTTAAAATATATATGATATTTCAATTCTCATTGTTTTGCCTTAATTGTTACTTAATATTTCAAAGTGATTTCGATTTAATGTTTTTTTAATATGCCTACTTGCCTTAGGTTGACATCCATTTACATTGCGATAAGTGGGATCAATCTTTACACGACGGTAACTGGGAACCGGAGGAAATTGTTGAAAGCTTGCCGCAGTTCCTACAATTTGTTACGAACGTTCAAAGATGTCTGAAGTCAATGGACCAATCGGAAACGGAGATTGAATAAAAATAAATGACTAAACATGGGGTTACTTAGTTTCTTAAAACAAGTCTTTATAGGTGAGTTTTGTTTACATTTTTTGCCTCATTAGTATACGCAATCTTCTTTCCAATTCCACTACGTACAGAAGCAAGACTTCTGAATAGTAAAACGTTTTTGAAAAACAAACTTTCTCTGAAAATATGAGATGGATAGGTAATGGATGGATGAGTAATGGATGGATGAGTAATCTCTCCCTTGTGCGGTCTTAAAACCTGGAAATTTTACAGAATGTTTGGCTGATTATCGTTCTTGCCTCCAGCTGTTTTACATTTTTTGAGTAGTGATTTCTTCTTTGAAACTTCGCTTACGGAACCGAAAGTTCGATCACTTATTACTTTTGACAAGTATTCTCAAGTTTTAAAGTCAGTTGTTCTTTTTCCGACTTAAGTTGTATGCTAATGAAGCAGAATGTAAACAATGACGTCAGCAGAAACTCGCCTTTAAATGTCTTTTAAGCGCTGGTTGGTCGCGTGGATTACAGGTTACGTTGCTTGTAAGGATGAGCTTCCTATCTATACTTACGCAATGTTTTGTCACATTCAATTGTTAATACTTCAAAGACAGTACAAGTAAACACTACATGAAGTGCAGAGCAAATTTGTTCCCGTGGCATGTGTAATAATATAAGTTCATGGATAACTTTCATTACAGAGTTGTTTGACCAATCAACTAGCTGCTGCAACTGTTACTATAATAACAGGCTTGCCTCTCTGTACCCAGTTGTTCGAAGGCTGATTAGCACTAGCCAAGGGTTAAGTTTTTAGCCTACCTTCCAGAGGCTAATTTATATGAGCTGTAATTTTGGTGTTGAAAAGTTTTTTCAGTGGACACCCTAAGCAATTATATGTAAGGACCCTAAACCTTTCCTTAGAGAAGAAACTACTGCTTGAATTTTGGCTTAAGGTGAAAATTAACCAGCGTTTGAACAATTAACCCAGCCCTACTGGTAAAGAATCAGCGTTCATTATATTCAACCATGATTTTATTTAGCTGTAAATGCCAAAAAAGGACATGATTAGCCATCTACAGCCCAGTGCACCGCACGTGTTTTTGTTGTTTTTATTATTGTATTCGGCCAAGCCTAAAATGTATTCCAATTTCAGTATATAAACTTTTTTTTTGCTTCTTGGACAATGACTGAGAATGACGTTTAGCGAACGTCGAAAGGTCTTAGACATGGTATCGCTTAATTTTATTGTGAAATTGTTCTCTAAGAAGCGTCTTATCCAAAAAAAAGAGAGAGGTGTACAGATATTGAGAAATTTTTAGAATCTCTTTGATCTAAAAACAGATTTCACGGTATGTTAGACGAAAAAATAAATCAGTCGCTTTTCATAAAAAAAATCTTTTCCTCAAACTCTTTTCATAGACCTATGCATCCCGCGCTTATAATTATATAGAAAAATAAAGGTGTCGCCTCCTTTAAATTTAGAACAGAAGTAATAATTTCTACTTTGCGTAATTTTGTATTTCTTCTGCTATTTCTTTTAGTTTCAACTGAAAATAAAACGTTTTATAAACAAGCTAAACTCGGTTGACCAGCTTGAGATCTTTGCTGCATTGCGAGTCGTTTAATTTCGACCCTATCATGGCTGCTATTTTAGTTTATTGTACGAATTTGAATAGGTATATTGGATGTGTTTGTAAGTCATTTAGATTGTAATGTCATTTGTATTTCTTATTTATCTGTATTGTGTTATAATTTTAGAGTTAACAGGACCATGTGTTAGAAAACTCGCTGCGGGTTAACTTAATTTCTTATCCTCTCAAAATAAAGTAAATATGTAAATCACATTAATTTTGAAATTTCTTTTTACGTGTCATTATTTCTACCAAATTATGGGATACAATAACAAGAGACTGATTGTTTAATAAGGTTTCTGAAGCCTTTAAAATACAGTCACAACTTGTAATTTTTGAGGTAGCCTGTATGGTGTAGAACTGCATGTACAAATCTATAGAGGCTGAGAAAAGCATTATTTGCTGTGATCGGGCTTCTGGGCTGTTTTTATGAATTTTGATATTTTGATAAAGGTATTGTAAATTTTTTAAAGCAGGCACTTCTTGAAATTGGAAGCTGACAGATGTGAGTGTAGGTCTGTCACTTCCTTTTTTAATGCTCTTGTTCATACATATACTTTCTAAGTATAATCGACATTTCAAGCAGAAACCTAGCATGAAAACAAATACCAATACTATAAATATAAAATATTAAACAATGGATTTTTAAAATTTCCTTTTTAGCATAAATTATTGGAAGAGGACACCAATGATTTAGAAGCACAATAAATTATTTAGAATATTTTCGAATTTCTACAACAACACTAAATTTCATGGCAAATTGACAGAGCTGTGTTGTCTTTGCTCTAATATATTGTGGGATATATATGAGAAATAAATACACACAGTGTAATTTACCTTCCACACACTCATCCGAAAAAACTCGGTGTATTTCCCGAGCTGGGACTCGAACTCGCGTCTCCTGTATGCTAGTCAGGCGTGATGACCACTACACCATCGGGTATTCACCATGCTGGCAACATAGCAAACA
>JAOBRD020730724.1:0-14228 GCA_027575215.2 Hydrozoanthus sils
GAGGAAGATCTAACACCGTCCACTTGAACAAACTGCTTTCTACCGTGGAGATAAGACTTGAACCAATCAAGTACGTTTTATTTATAGTTTTTTTAGTAGCCATGCACCCGTGTCTCTATCCCTTTTAAACTTTATTAATTATTCTTGAAATTACGTGAGGATTACCATCTCGTTTAAACCTCGTGGTTTCTATGGTCATCCTCGCCATTCTAACAGTTTTTATTGTAAAAGACTGATGTAACTGATTCTTGTTGGCAAATAAATAAACTTCATGTACGCCATATCTGGTCTGGTTATTTAAACAACACTGTTGTTGGTTATTGTCTGTGAACACGTTGGTGCACATAAAAACCACACACAGAATTCGTAGCTGAAAGTCGCGAAATTACATCGCACCAAGAAGATATTCTCAACAGAATTTTGGCGTATCAGAAGTCCCTCAGGTGGGTGATACTACGAAGTACAGCCGTTCACAATCTGCCGTGCAAAAACGTGCGCAACAATTTTGGCTAAAAGAGCTGTTCATCTTACCAAACCTGAATAAACCACTGCTCGCAACATACAAAAAACAAGTACATTCTAACTTCCCTAATCTGTCTCAGTCTGCCTTTTATCCAGTTCATTCCATACGTTCCTAGATAATTATTCTCCAAGCTTATTACCTATATCCCATGTAGTGAATGTTGGAGGATTTGCAAAATTTTCTAACGCCTTTATCTTGGTAGAATGGGTCGAACCAGTTCTGCACAACAGACGGTGGTACAGTCGCAATTTGTAGCAGTCTCTCAAGGTGGGGAACCTCATAGTTACTAACACCAATACTGCGAACTTTACCTATGGATATTGAGTTTTGTCATAGAATAAAATGTTAAAAATAATAATAACTTTAATCAGTGATAATATTAATGATATCAACAATATAACAAAATAATAATCATTATGGATTATCGTTGCAGTTTAGCTATTGTTTCAAACTTGCACTCAATCAGTTTTCGTTCCGCGTAATATTTTCGTGTTGTTATAAAATCACCTGAAATTCGAGTTGTAAACAAGGCCGCTATGGCGGTTTTCAAGGCCGTTCACCTCAAGTCAGTTAACTCGTTTTTTTCGTAATAGGGAGTTTTGAAACAGAAGAAGTCAGTTTTACTACTTACAATGAATTGCTAATTTACCTGCAAAAAATCAGGGAAATCTATTTTTGACGCGAAAACTCGTTGGTCGTTTTTAGGCGGACAGCCTCTAAAGTTGTAGTAATAGTTCATCATCATATTTCTACGTCAAACTTAACTGAGACAATTGTATTCTTAATACAATGAAATGGTTTAAAAGTAGCGTATAAATCTATTGAGTTGTTAGATATACTTCACTTCCAATTGAAGAAAAAAGTCATAATTATTTCTAGTCGGAGTCGGAATCTTTGACGTCCCATTGTTCCTTTAATTCTTCTGAAGCATTACTGAGCAACGTAAAATCCAAACTAAAATTTGAAAAACCTCATCGTTTTGACTGAGTAGATTGTCTTAGCAATTTCTTTCCTTATTTCTTTGAATACCACGAAAAAAAGCAAATTCAATCATTTTTTTGTTGATGGGCAAAAATGCTGACGCCATTAGCGTGCTTCATCGGATTTTCGTTCATGGTAATATTAACCAATCAGAGCGCGCGATTTCACTTTACTGCATTAGGAATTACTCGTTATACAAACAAATAAAATACTACTTAGCTATTTTTCTCACCATTGTGGTCAAAGTTAAAGAACTACGACATTTCAACCACAATCTGCTAGGCTTTTCAACCAGTGAGACGCGTATGTTAGTCAAGCAAAAACTATAAACAAAGATTAGTCTATGCCACTCGTAGGATTTTCAGTGCGCTGATGTGCCAGTGTGTCCGCTTTATGATTGGCCAGTTTTGCTGTGTCACTTGGTAAGTTGTTCCTACATATATGGTCGGCAATAGTAAATGAATTCTTATTGGCTAACACTGGGTGCGAACTATGACAGTTTTTGCTGTGGGACTCTTTGTGATAACTGACAATACTTCAACAATCTGATGTTTTTTTTAAAAAACTGTAAAATGCACATAGTTCGTGTAACATATAATATACCTGACTTCACTAACTCTTCCAGAGCTTTCCAAGAGTCTTCCCATGATCCTTTTGGTTCCCCCTTTTCACAAGTTAATCTAGCCCCAGGTCCCTCATCACAATCCATTGAGTGTATCATCATCAAATCAATGTAATCCATCTGAAAAAAATGAAAGTGATGTAGCGATTACTGGGATAGCTGGGTGAGCTTGAAAAAGTAAATTATTAGATCATATACTGGTTTCATCATTCGTAACTCTTTTACACTGGGGTAATAATTACAGAAAACTAAGTGACTAATAATTATTTGCACTTATATTCTTGGACAAGCAAAGCTACGACAGAAAACGGCTGGTCATGCCCTATCAAATAGTCCAAATAGATGATCAAAAAAATATTGCAACCAAGCACTTGGGCAAGTTCTGCATCCAAAGTCTTCTTTGCCAAATACTTTTTTGAAGCAAGTAACGATTTAAGTGAGTGTCTTCCACATTTCTTTATAGTCTCTAGCTGGCTATTTTGCCATCTACTGTGATGCTCACAGCCATCCTTCAAGGGAGTAACTAATCTCAAGTAATAAATTATTACAATATCAGTTATTAAACCTCATACCTTCAGTCGCCGTAAGGAATCCTCGACCGACTTAAGAGTGTCTTCATAACCAAGGAAACGTGGATGTACCTTGGACACAATAAAAATTTCATCTCGCGGGATGCCTCCTTCCTTGACAGCCTCTCCAATTGCCTCTTCGTTGTCGTAAGCCTGAGCAGAATCAAACATCCTGCACAGTGGAAGTGTACTATTTCAGACACCTCGACTAACCATGGAATGAAAATTCTAATTAAACTACGAGTTGTCATTGATAAGTAAGGACACTACAAGTGAGATTAAGAGCCCAGTCCTACTAGTGATATTTTGTTGGGTTTTGTAGTGGTGTTGATAATTTTATGAGTGAGATTTAAAGAAACTTGGAACAACGTACTGTTACAACGAGAGTATGCCGTAAAACTATTTTTGTGGTGGGCAGTTTAGTTATTTAGTTAGATACATTTCAACAGTGCCAACGATGAAAAACATTTCTTCTTATGCAGCCAAAGGTCTACCAACGCCAACAACATTGCATCATCCAAAACCGGTCAACCCATGAAAGTCCCAAAGTAACCTTGCATCGGGCGTACGGGGAAATCTTTACATGGGTACAAAAATTACACTGCTTGCCCTACCGGCTCGCAGCAATCACTATTCATTTTCTATCTATGGTCTGTTTCCTTCTTGAAATCAGAATTAAACGTTCAGTAGGTAGTTTGTAAAATAAACTGTTGTATGTATTGGGGAGTAAGTCGGACATAAGATTGTTTGAACTTAAAGATAAAAGGTTAAACTTCGCAGTGGGAAGTTCAGTAATCTGACACTTCGATTCAAGAAATAATTTTTTGCTGACAAAACGTGAAAAAC
This sequence comes from Hydrozoanthus sils, assembly GCA_027575215.2. Taxonomy (NCBI): domain Eukaryota; kingdom Metazoa; phylum Cnidaria; class Anthozoa; order Zoantharia; family Hydrozoanthidae; genus Hydrozoanthus; species Hydrozoanthus sils. The sequence continues at coordinate 3,542 of JAOBRD020730724.1, forward strand.
TAGACAAATGTTCTGAGTAATAACAAGTATAAAATATGCCAAGTTAAGATGTCTTGAGGTCTATATGAAAGTTAAAAGTAAAGAAAAAAACGCAAGCCTAGTAAGGTGGATATTACGTCCTTTCTATTATGTTCTTATTGATGAAAGATTCAAGCTTATAAAACTCTATTCTCAACACTATACAAAAAAGATTTGTTTGTGTATCAAATTCCACTATTATACAAAACCTACAATACAATCAACCTATCTGGGAGACAGGATGGTCAAGAGCCTGAGGTTAGCATTCATGCCTTCCACATCTGTGGACCCAGGTTAGAATTGGATGCTTTGCATGTTGACTGAGATTTATCAATCTCAATCTTACTCCAGGGACACTCTGGGTTTCCTGCCTCGACAAAATCAACACCAAGGTAGCAACGTGTATGTCTGTCTCCCTTGTGTATTATATAAATATGTCTGTCTCCCTTAAGTGTGAGTGTGTGTAATAAGTGCAATTTTATTGCATGCTTTCGGCCCGACTTCATTGAGCTGCGTTCTTTGCAGTTTAGTGCACAACCTTAAGTAAGGGTGACTAGCTCGATAGATATCATTATAACTACTGTTAATTTTGTTTTTAATTAGTGGTTACCTACCTGTAGCCAGCTTTTAGAGCAGCCAGCACTGCAGCTTTGGTCTCACCCAGGAGACCAGCTGTTCCTAGGCCGAACATTGGCACTAAGGGTAACAAACAACAAAATCAAGACTCTTAAAAGACCACAAACAATTCTTGTTATCATTCTCACATTTCCATCTATTGTAGTAAAAACCTTTTTTTAGGTCAATACTGCAAAGTAGTCCTAAGAACACAAAAATCCCAAATCATCAACCATTCTGCTTAATATTCACCAGTTGACACCTGCCTTAGTTATGACCCCCCCCCCCCCCCTTCCCTCCCTCCTGGTAATGATAATCTGGTGGTAATGATCCCTTGGTGAATAAAATTATCCGCCTGGCTATAATTCCCTTGGTAATGATCCTCTGGTGAATATCCGCCTGGCTACGATTCCCCTGGTAATGATCCTCTGGTGAATACCCGCCTGGCTACAATTCCCCTGGTAATGATCCTCTGGTGAATATCCGCCTGGCTACAATTCCCCTGGTAATGATCCTCTGGTGAATATCCGCCTGGCTACGATTCCCCTGGTAATGATCCTCTGATGAATATCCGCCTGACTACGATCCCCCTGGTAATGATCCTCTGGTGAATATCCGCCTGGCTACAATTCCCCTGGTAATAATCCTCTGGTGAATATCCGTCTGGCTACAATTCTCCTGGTAATAATCCTCTGGTGAATATCCGTCTGGCTACAATTCCCCTGGTAATAATCCTCTGGTGAATATCCGTCTGGCTACAATTCCCCTGGTAATGATCCTCTGGTGAGTATCCGTCTGGCTACAATTCCCCTGGTAATGATCCCCTACTGAATATACATCTGGCTTCAATTCCTCTGGTTATGGTTTCCCTGACGAATATTCACCTGGCTACAATTCCCACAGATATGGTATCCACCTGATTATGATTATGATCACAAGTAATGATTCCCTTGGTTAATCCCATGGTGGTGATTCCACTGTTTATGATCCCCTAGTTATGTTTCCCTGGTTACGTTTCCCTTTGGCCATGATTTCCCTGTTTATAAATCCCCTATTTGTGATTCCTTGTTGAGATTCCCCCTGGTTTTGATTCCCCTGTTTGTGATTCCCCTAGCTCTAACTTCCCTTGTTAAAACTCATCAGGTTGTAGTTCCCCTGGTTATAATGCCCCTGGTGTAGTCTTCCTGATAATGATTTCCCTGATTACAAATCCCCTAGTTATAGGATATACCCTCATTATGACTCTCCTTGACGAGATTCATCTGGTTATGATTCCCCTGGTTATAATTCTGTTTTATTCTTGGACACTGGTAAAGATCTCCTTGGTTAGATTCACCTGGTTGTGATTACCATGGTAAACACTCCCCTGTTCAAGATCCCCCTGACTGATGTGCTTTGTTAAAAGTCGCCTGGTCATGATTTGGTGTTTCCCTTGGTTAAGATTTCCCTATACTTATGATCCCCCTCCTTATGATTACCCGTGGTTCAAATCCCCCTACTAAGTCTTATGATCCCCCTCCTTATGATTACCCGTGGTTCAAATCCCCCTACTAAGTCTTATGATTCCCCCTCCTTATGATTACCCGTGGTTCAAATCCCCCTACTAAGTCTTATGATTCCCCCTACTTATGATTACCCGTGGTTCAAATCCCCCTACTAAGTCTTATGATTCCCTTACTTATGATTACCCGTGGTTCAAATCCCCCTACTAAGTCCTATGATTCCCCCTCCTTATGATTACCCGTGGTTCAAATCCCCCTACTAAGTCTTATGATTCCCCCTACTTATATTACCCGTGGTTCAAATCCCCCTACTAAGTCTTATGATTCCCCCTACTTATGATTCCAATTGGTTATGATTCCCCTGGTTATGATCTCCACTTATGTTCCGCCTGATTACCATTCCCCTGTTCACAAATTCCACGGTCATGATTTCCCTGGTTATGATTTCTCTGTTTAAGATTCCCCTGGTTAAAATTTCCTTGTTATGATCACCCTGGTTATGTACTTTCTGACTACCATTCCCTGCTTAAGACTCCCTGATTAGCATTCTCTGCCTTATGATTCCCAGAGTAATGACCCCCCTGATTAAGTTTTCCCTAGTTATGACGCCCTTCGTTATAATCCCAGTATATGCAAATGGATGTATTTAAAATATTGCAGGTTTACCCAATTGAACCAAAATATAATAGATCGAGTTGAAGCACAGGTATCACATAAGAGCTGTAAAATGTAATGATTTTTTTTACTACACTTACAATCCCCCCACCCCCACCCCCAAGTATCATCCCCTAAGGGCATAAGCCCAAGAAAAAAAACTTATGAAACTGTTTAGGACCAAAACTTATAAACCTGGGCTTATATTGCCACAAACCACACTACCAATACCAGGAGAGTAATTGCATACAACCTATCATCTTCTAACCTTTTACGGCTGGTGGACTGTAATTAAGTAAACATGAAAGTAACTGTACAACAAGATATATATTTACTCTTGTGTCCACTGGCTAGAACAACATATTTATGATCAGGAACATTTTTTCCTGGTGTGTCCCAATCATTGGAATCTGGCTTATACACTTCTGTGATTCGTTTGTTCTGACTGTGACATTCAATGGTCTCGGGGAAACTTTTGACATATTTCTCAAACTTCCTTGTGCTTTGAGCCACATCTTCATAAACGTTTGTCTAAAAACAAGATGAAAAAAGTTCAGATTCTAACAAAACCTAAGCTAATACATGAAGTCTTCACTGGTAACCTCATCCAATACCCTTCTTCTCGATTATTTAAAAGTCTGAGTGAACATTTAACTTGGAGCCAAACCCATGCCTTCAATAGGGAAGACTAACATTTGTGCATGCATGAACAGATCAAGGATTTTTTGAAGGGAAGTGACTTAAAATAATGTCCCTACTCTGAAGTGATTTAAATGTGACTAATTTCCTCCACCATTTTTGAAGTAATGTGTTACTCATTTTGTATAACAAAATAATATGAACTAAATTTGCAAAGCTGCTGGCAAGTGGTATAAATATAACAAAACAATGGTCAAAGCAGTGCAAGGTTGCAAAACAACAGTCCTCAATAGTGAAACTAGGGAGAAGAAGTGCAGACCTGTCAGAACAAAATAGATATTGGGAGGACTGTGATATTGGGGGAGCTGTGAGCATAGCATAGAGGTGCAGTCAACATTATTCTTACATGGAAACAGTGAATGACAAGAAATTATTTGGGGGGCTGAAGCCCCCCTCTTCCAACGGGCCTGAAGTGAGACATACAGACAACAGACTGTGCATTCATTTCCTCTTTCTAGACTCCATAGGTAACAAAAACAATGGTGAAAGCAGTGCCAGGTTGCAAAACAACAGTCCTCAATAACGAAACTGGGGAGAAAAAGTTAGACATACAGACAACATCTGTGCATTTATTTCCTTTTCTCAGACTCTGTCTGTAACAAAACAATGGTCAAAGCAGCACCAGACTGCGAAACAACAGTCCTCAATAATGAAACTGGGGAGAATAAGTTAGACATACAGACAGAAGTCTGTGCATTCTTTTCCTCTTCTCAGACTTTGAGAATTGCTGTTTTGCAACTTTGACCATTGACGGCAGCTTTGTAAACTTTTGGTAACTTAATCTGAATTTTTTCTTGATTGAATGGAGTTTTAAAATTCAGATTTAAAAGTCAGCCAAGGAGTTAAAATGAACATGATTTCCCATAAGACTCTGAAATGTCTATTTGAATATTCTATCAGCATTTTACAATATTTAACAAAAATTACCACCGGGACAAGTTGTTATAAAACATTAATTTCTAACTGAAAATTTCACAAAATACAGAACTTTGCAATATGTACCTTCTAATATAATTTTCTATCATAGACTTGTAGAAGGAAGTTGGGAACTTTAACTACATATTTTTATTTATATTATAAAAAATTATGTTTTATGCAAAGCCATCACACATGACAGGAAATGGCTGTGCTCATTGTCTCTGACGCAGAAAGGCTCAGCTAATTCCTCTCATGTACGTGAAGCAAAACTTTGGTGAGATTTTGCCTCGCAAGGCATTTAGACAATTAAATGTACCATGAACATTGGATATTCATATCACTATCACCTTGTGAAGCACTTTATATCTCACAAAACATTTACTGCACATTAGGGTAATTGGCAACAAACATAACAGTTGCTTTTATTTATACCAGGCTTAGGGAGAAGTTGAATGTTAATAAAGTTACAGGGACTGAAAGGGTTAAGGTAAAGGAAACCAGCTGTTTGCCTTATAAATATCCCTGCTGTTTAAATTCAAATCAGGATCTTTTAAGCTACAGCATACAAACAAATAGTCTTTTACCTCATTTTCAGCATCATAATCTTCATCTTTGAAAGGAAACTGATGAAACCACAGGCTGATTCCTATGTTTGGGCAGCCTGTTGATCGAACATGATGCCACCATGTTTGAGGGATGTACAAAATATCACCTGGTTGGAGAATGACCTGCCAGGGCACGCCATCAGAGCAAGGGATGTTAATAAATAATTATAAGCTGTAAACAAAAGTTCCTAAATACTAAAAACTACAATTTGTAATATCAGAAGAATATTTGAATAGTGCAGATGTAATTCCAAGAGTATGATGGTTGAAAGCTTATGTACACCAGGGCTCAAAATGATGGCCTGTAGACTGCAAAATGGCTGGTGAAATATGTAATAACTGTCAATTTATTATGATGACTGGGAAGCACATCTTAAAAAATTTGGGTAACATTTGGCTTAACCATGAGTACTGTATGTGACTATTGTACAATAATCAGTAGCATACTCACACAGACGAACCAAGAAAGACAGATCATGAGTACCTCACTCAAAAATTTTTGTTTAGTTGGAAAGTAAACTCCAAAAAATGGTTGACTTCAGCCAACAATGCACACTACTTGTTCTTTTCATTCAAATGCTCTTTTCTTTTCACTGTTGTGCACTTTCCACAAATAGAAACTTTAATAATGTTTTTCAAACTCAGAATCTTGTCATTTTATTATGTGAACCTAAACAAACAAGTTTTTTATGGTCAAAAATTATAAACATTATGGCAGCCCAATGAAAAAAATAATATAAAATATTCAGATCGCAGCCCAACTTTTTTTACTACCATAATTGTTTTAAAGTCAAGAAACACTTTTTACCAACCATTATTACTCGGGCTACCTGTGGTAGACCAAGTCTAGGTCTGCGTTTTCTATCTATCCATCTATCTATCTATATATCTATAAGTCTATCGACATTGTCGAAAGTGTGTATGTAAGCCTGCACTACCTGACGGTCCGTGGTACAAAGAGACATGTGACTCAATTTGGTGACTAGTCCATCAATAATGCCAGTCTGCGATCATAGAATTGATATTTGAAGAAACAAAAATTATTATCTATTGTCTGAATTGAATTTTGAAATTTTTTTACAACTAGTCACTAGGTGAAATTTTGAAATCTTTAAACTAGTCGGTCAAAACAGCGGTGCTTTTTTGATGCGACACTTCCACAGCCACTCAAGTGAAACAGCACGTTCTTTGTAAATAAATTTCAAGGTATGATATCAGTTTACATTTAATGTGTTTTGAACCACTTTTTGGTAAAAAACTTAGAAATACAAAAATTTTCTAGTCAATATAGCTCCAAAAAAACATTGAGCAGATTGGAGAAAACAAAATAATGAATCAATGCTGAAGTGTTGAAAATGTTGGCATTCTCATCAAAGCGTGTTACGCTAAAAGGTCAACATTTTTATATGTCTCAAATTTTTGCTATCTTAAATTCAGCTTTATGGTGTTCAAAACATAAACAACTTTGTACTATCTTAGAATTAGATAATTCCGATGAGTGTAAGCTTGTCAATATAAATGTTTCTTCAGTATATGATTTTTTTTACACATGAATTTTGAGAACCGGAAGTCATGAACTGTCAAGAACAGATGAACACAATTTCTCAATCTATCTTTGCACCTAAAAATATTCTTTGGCAAATAAACTAAAATTTTGGTCACTAATAAGCCACTAAAGAGTAAACGTAACTTTGGGATATTATAAGAGCCTCTTGAATTTATATCTGTAAAGTTCATGCATTGCCACGACACTAGTCACTACATTTAAATTACACAAGTAGCCTGAGTAAACGCCTTTCTAGTTGACAATAAATTGTACAGTATTGGGTATCAAATCTAGCCAGATGGTAGCAGTCTAACCAGTTTCCCCATATAGGCCTTTATCACTATTATTGTTATTATCATTACTATTATTATCATTATTATTATTATTATTGTTATTATTGTTATTACAGTTACAAATAACTAGAGGCAGTTAAAGAAAATCAAACACTTTTTACCAACCTTGTGAAATGGAACTTTTTCTAAATCTGGATATTTGACCAAATCAACTGCATCTGGATCAATGGGAGACAGACCTGGCACAGTTGTGTAGTTGTTGGGATAGAAAAGATCTGTGTAACTGCTGTTCGCAACAAGCACCTCTTTTGTACCAGCAATTAAGGTCAACAAGTTTTCATAACCATCTTGATGACAGCTAGAGCTTGTCCCTCCACTACTGAACAACAAATGTGTACTGGCAATAGTCTTGGAGATTTCTTCGCACTGTAAACAGTATGGAACAAGTATATCCTTCGTTAGGTTACTCTGAGGAAATGGGGAGTCTAAATAAACAGATTCTTTTCTATAGATACTCAAGTATTCTCTCAAAGTCATAGTTCTTTTCACAGGTGGTTTTCGCTCATACTTTTTGGTAAATTCTACATCAAAAATGACTTCTGCATAGTTCTCCAATAAATACGACTCGTTGGACCAGTTCTTGACTGCAGGCCAGCTCTTTGCCGCACCTCTCATTATGAGGGGAATTCTTTTGCGAATAAAATGGGTGTAAAAGTCTTTTCCATTAGGTACATAATCTAGCTCCTCAATTCCTCCTTCAATGATCTGTGAACCATGTTTTCCAAGTGGCTTTAAATGACCCACAGGAGGTTTGGTAGCTGCTTCCTTTTCTACAGGTATATCTGTTTAGTTCAAAAATAATATAACTGTTGAAACTTCAGTGCATCAAACAGATTAACAGATGCTAAATCTAAAATATAACATAATTTAAGATAAAGGCTGGTTTCTAAAATAATTTTAGATTCAGTTGTTCAGTAATTTCTAAGATGTAGCACCAACAGAAGTTGACAGTAAACACATTTGGCAGTGCAATAGCCAAGCAGTCTACATGTTTGACTCGCAATCCTTGGGTCAAAAGTTCGAGCCCCAGTCAGACCACTGTGCTTTGTCCTTGAGCAAGACACTTTACCTGACTTGGTCCAGCCAACTCAGCTGTATAAATGAGTACCAGTTCTGCTGGGAGCTAACCTGCGATAGATTAGTGTCCTGTCCAGGAGGAGTCAAACACTCCCATCCGTTAACACTACAGAAACCGAAGATAAGCTTTGGCCCTATAAGCCACTTAGGTTCAAGAAAAGGATTTAATTTTGGCTTTGTTCATTAATACTTTTGCAGAGTCTGGTTTAATGTATGGATATCAACAGAACACACCAAACAAAAATGGTATAAAATTATGAATTTCATTTGCATCTCTTGACAATTCCACATGATCGATTCTATTTTTTTTTTTAAATAACCTTTATTTCAAACAAGCTTAATAATTATGAACTTATATTAATTATATCACTGTTAAAGAGTATGAGGAGGGGGAAAAAAGAAAAAAGTATCTAGGATGCAGGCAGCTGAGTCATCTCCCTTTGAGACCACTATAGAGTTTGAAATAATTGTGCACCAGCTGTTGACTGATACAAGTACTGTACACACCATGCTGTCTCAGGTAAAAACAAAATAAAAAACCAATCGGACAGAAAAAACAAAAATAATGTGCCATGTACAGTTTGTGTTAATGCCACCATTGGTAAACATTTAATGTTAATAGTATTAATAATCAAATGCAAAGACCTTAAGCACTGGATATGTGTTGCAACAGAGGCCAACCATAAATCAAATATCAATATATAGTTGATGTGCACTTGCACATATTATGTCACTGGTTGTGTTGATTGTTATGGAGGCCACCAACATGCTTTTCACCTCCATGTTGATTTTTTGATGAGTCCATGAGGGGCAAAGTTTATTGGAATACAATTTAAAATGATTGAATCAAGCACCAAAAGATTGTGAGAAAAATCTTCCTTTACGATTGGGCACTTATATGCTAGAAACAGTTATTCAGTATTCAATTTAAATGAGATAATTTCTTAAAGTGAGTTAATCGTTACTCATTGTGACTCAACTTATCTAGATTAATTAAGTTTTTGCACCCTTTTTCTATAGAGCATGTCTATCCTGGTAAGGGACTGCTTACAGTAAGTAAAAAAATTGTGCCAAAGCACCGAATATAATTCAGTCTACTCGATCACTACTATATACAGACCTCCATTGTGAAGAAATTTTCCAGTGCTTATATAAGGTCTGTATTGCTACATCTTTGCACTTTCAGCCCAAACATATCAAATGTTGTATACTTTACAATCAGTTTAGAAGTTCATTGTTTACAATCATTGTTGTCTAAAGTTTCAAGGTACTTACTTTTTGAGCCATTAAGCTTTTCATGAAGCATAACAGTGATGATTCAAAATAAAAAAACTTATAAATTGATCACAAAGTTTGTACTTGTGTAAGGGGGCATTGCAAAATCGATTTTCAACCACTCAGCGTTTTCAATTTATAAAAAAGTAAAAGTAGCCAGAGCTTATTCTGAAATTTTGTATGTCTGCAGGTGTAGTCTGGTGCATTTTCAGGTCCAAAATGTTGTTTTTCTCTAGGTTTTTCAATCATATTATAACAATAAAATACTTAAAGGCCCCAAAAGTACCGGCGCAAACTATGAAGATAGCCGGTGGTTTGCGTCAGGCATCGGCAACTTTTGAAAACACTGACTGATTAAGCCCATTGAGCCTTCCCCCCCCCGAATGTCCAACATTGTTTTTGTCTTTATTAAGATCTATAGTATAACACAGTGAGGACTGTTCAAGGAAAATTGCCACTCTTGATTTCACAACCACACGAATGATCACAAATATAAAAATTAACACAAAACAACAACTATCATACATATCTAAAGTTCGATTCATAGTCAATCCAAATGCATGAATATTTAAGTATACTGCAATGTAGTAAAAAATAACTATAACTTGTAACTGGCATGGCATGAGTTTGCATCCACAATCCGTCACCTTCAGGGATGTCTAATGCCTCAAAAGACCCTCTCCCCCCTGTTACCATTCAATGAACTCTAAGTGGTTGAAAATCGACTTTATGACATCCCCTAATGCACTAGCAATTTTAAAAAAAAACAAATTTTAACAGCAAATACTTTGTTGATAAATTTTCCAAACTAGAATTCATGTTTTTCATGCAATCAGTTAGTTTGGTTGGTATTCACTTTTCATTTTCCATAGTTTTACCTTGTTTAATGATTTCTCATTTCTCATAACAAAATGACCTAATTTTATGTGCAACGTAAAGAAAAGTTAGATGACCAAAGGGGGAGGGGAGGTACACTCCCTATATTGGGGTAGTAGATATGACCATATTTTTTAGGGGTTAAAATTGCAAGTCCTGTAATATTTAGGGGTTGTTAAAAGAAATCCTATGTTAAACCAAGAGCCTGGTATTTTTAGGATCAAAAAACACCAAGCTATTTGACTGCTTGTAGTCCTGTGTTTTAGCAAATAGGCGTACTGATAAGAAGTTAAGACAAAAGTCCTTTGGCAAATGTCCGCGCACCTTTATTTACTGCATATCACGTTCAGCAACAACATGAGGGGGCTTAGTCCCAACCAGCTATCTTTTTCAGCTTCTAATTGGTATTTTTTAGAGTAAATTTAAAACCAAGACTTTTTTTTTGAGTCGAAAATGTTTATCCCTTGGTATTTTTTAGGGTGTTTTGGGGACTTTTCCAACGATCATCCCTACCCCTTTGACCCCGAAGTACTCCCCACCCATCCCACC
>JAOBRD020730830.1:0-14227 GCA_027575215.2 Hydrozoanthus sils
TCGGTAAAATGAGTACCAGCATACAAAGACCGCTTTGATGTATGTAATGCTCTCGGTCCGCTGGGGGTAAACTGACCACTGTAAAGCTCCTTTGAGCATGTACGTGGAAAGGGCGCTATATAAATGCACCACCTTACTTTTTTTAATACATTAGGGATAAATTTGGCAACGCAACAAAGGCCACCGTACGAGCCTCTGGGAGGATGCGTGAGGGAAAAATAAAGTGGTAGCTACCTTCCAGGAACCGCTCATAATTACCAGATCACTTCGTATTTGCACTGTTCCCGCCGCACTGCATTTAGGCCAAACTGATCATTTATTTATATGCATCGATCTTTTGTGCATTGCTCTAATGTATGCAGTGTGAATAGTTCTTTTGTTTCACTTATACAGTACGACTTAGCTGCTGTAAAATTTTTAAAATTTATCAGAATGATTGACTGCAATTTCTTAGCTGCCATGCAGTAACTTCCACTAGTAATAAACCCAACTTCAAGCTAGGTTTTGTCCTTAATACCTAAACTAGTCACATCGGTAAACTTTCTCAGCACATCCAAGTTACGTCCAGCAAATCATCAAGCAGAGCCATTGTGTCGCCAAAGAGGGTACAACCGTTCTTTATTTGGTTGTTGAGAGACGTCGTGCTAAACCTGACCCCTGGCTGTGGCTCTTTTAGAGAGTATCTCCAACAAAAGGTATAAAATTGTCTTTCTTTGAATAAAGCTGAACTTTGTTGACTAAGTTCGCGGTAAGGAATTACCTTAGCAGATTGGGATTTATGTTTATAAGTTATCCTTGCGTGGCAGAACAATTTGCATTAGAAAAGTGATAGGGGGAATAAAAAAAATTTCTTCAAGGTTACTTGGCTGAAAAAATATCATGCAAAGACGAAATTAACAAGTCTCTCATTTAGAAAAGCAAAATTTTAGAACTTCCCGGGGGAGCACACTCCCCCCCCCCTCCCCCCTCCACAATTTTCCTAATGGTCCGTCCCTAACGGGTTTTAACAACAGTAAACTGAAGTGATAGACGCTTTAATAAAAGTGTGCGTATTTAAAGGTTTGAAATGATAACGTTTTCGACTACAAGCTATTCCCAAGAGTATGACTTATGACTTTTTTTTCTACTTGTGACTGGCAAACAGATAAAAAATGGTTGCCGTTACACGTAAGACAATAACAAGAACGGTTACAGGATTTCAATAACCTATAGTAAGGATAGTAATTACTGTACATGTTTGGTTTACCTAATTTCAACTGCAATTAACTTCTTTACAGGTTTTCACAACTGATAGTCCGGCACAAGAAATTCTCAAGTTTTTCTCGGGATTTGACGCCTTTCGACTCCCTCCCCCTTCAGATGACCCAGATGTACTGAGCAGCATTCATGACGTCACGATTGAGCTCAACCCAGCCTTTGTTAAAGGGGTGGAGGGTTTCAAAAAGGCCTTAAACCAACGACTAAAGCCCAAAATGGGGTTTCACGATAAAGAGCTAGTCACTGGAGAAGGTACCATTTAAACGGACCGTTATTATTATTAATATTACTATTATTATTGCTGTTATAATCGTTATTACTATTATTAATATATTTTTAATTTATATTAGCGTTATTATTATTATTATTATTATTATTATTATCACTATTATTATTATTATTATAGTTATTATTATTATTATTATTATTATCATTACGGTACTGTTTACACGGCTTTAGTTTCACATATTATGGCATTTAATTTTACAAACGAACCCAAAAGTTGCAAGCCAAATCTTTTTCTACATCTAACTAAGTAAGTTATTGTTCTCCTTGAAATGGAAGTATTGGGTGCTTCACCTAAGAAAAACAATTTAAAGCTTTTTTAATGCATACAGTTACTTTACCCGCAAAACGGAAAAGCTAGTGATCTTGCAATATGTTACGGTAGCTTTCCTGTGCATGCCAGTCAGAAAGACACCCGCAAACGCTTAGAAGGAAAATGAGAAAATGTTGTAGCCCATGTAATGCCGAGTTAGTTTTTCGTCACGAATTTATAGGTTAGGAAGTTAAATTGAACGGGTAGAATGATTTTGTCTTGCTCAATTGAGCGCCTAACAGGCAGCACTTGTGGTGCTCTGCATATATTTTACAATTTCTTCAAATTTTTTATCCTTTTTAAGTAGGATCTTATGTATTTGTCAGTTCTTTTGAATCGCTCTGGCACATTCAAGGTCATTTTTTAAAGCAACATCATTATCAGTCTCTGCAATTCGATCCCGTTGCAGTTCCGACTTATGGCGTCGCCTTACTGATCACGGCATATTTTGAGTGTAAAACCAACTCGAAGAGGCTGTCGCGGAGGTCAAAGAAAATTCAGAATTCTACCACAAAAACGACCCCTACAGATTGACTCTTCTGGGGACAAATTCTTATCTTCAGATATTCCACCACTACAAGAAGAGCCAAGTATTACCGAAGTTCAAGAAAATTACCATATTGAAACTGAGAGATGCATTAAACATTCAGATTGACATCTTTGAAAATGGGACTCAAAACCATCACAGCATCCCGCGAATTCAGACGCACATCGAGTCAAACAACAACCAACCAAAACAGAACGTACCCAAAATAATGGTGGCTAATATTATGTCTCCTGCAGCAAAGGTCACAGAAGTCGCTGAATTTGCTGTGCATAAAAACGTCGATTTAGCATGCATCACTGGGACATAACTCAAAGAACGCATTGCTGATAGTGCTGTAGTGTTGTAACTTCCCCGAGGGTACTCCTACTTAGTTATGACAATTATCTATCAATCTGATCCAACAGCTGCGAACAATGACAACATCCGAGATCATCTCTTCGGTTCTCTTGTTCTGGCTGAGTCTATGTATCCAAATTGTGCCTTCATAGTTTGCGGAGATTTCAATCGCCTTATTAAGGTGCAGCCCATAATGAACCGCCGTTTTGTTTGGACAGATCGTTAAAGTTCCAACCAGGAAAATTGCCACTCTGGATCTCATTCTCACAAATCTTCAAGCGCATTATGAAAATCCTCACGCATTCCCATCTTTCGGCTTGTCCAACCACAATACAGTGCTAACGTCGCCAAGGCAAGGGAAAAGTCTGCAATTATGACCAAGGTTGTACCAAGGCGTTCTCTACGTCCCAGCCGTAAAGCCAAACTGGGCCGTTATTTAAGTAGCATAGATTGGCGCGTTTCGGTAACAGGTCTTCAGAGCTGGGAAGTATCGTTTGGCGTGTTCCAAGAAGTGCTTTCTACAGGACTAGATCTTCTCATGCCTGTAAAAAGGGTGCGAATCAACACCAGAGACGCCCCTTGGATGACAAGCGAACTTAAGTTACTAATTTTAAAACGGTGACAGGCATTTCACGAACATGGAACAAAGTCAGTCCAGTTCAAATTCTATAGGAACGCTGTTAATCGAAAGCGGAAATCCAGTAAAGCCACATTCTTTGAAACTAAGATCGACCAAATGAAGGAGAAAGACCCTAAGTCCTGGTGGAAAGAAGTAAAGAGACTCGGAAGAACGCAGAAACCCTCCTTAAGTAACCTGATTTCTCTCGTTGACATCGACAAGTTGGAGAGCTCGTCCATGCGCGAAGTTGCCGACTTCATCAACGCGCCCTGTTAGAGCCTCTTAAAGAGTACCTCTTGACTGAGAAGATTGCCAGGCTCCAACTAGAGGATCAGCCTCCGAAGTATCTAGTGTTTACGGAGTATGACTTATACAAGAGACTTTCCCATCTCAATGCATCCAAAGCAAGCGGACCGGATGGTATTCCTAATTAGGTGCAAAGAAAGTATGCGAAATTTCTCACTTATCCTGTTTCAATCATTCTAAATGCCACCTTTAAGGAACAGCAGCTACCGAGAGCCTGGAAGATGCCTGACGTCATCCCTTTACAGAAAACCAAGTCTGTCAAAGAGATCAAGAAAGAACTGAGGCCTATATCTCTAAAACCGAGTATCAAGACTTTGTCGTCACAGAGCACATAAAGCGCACCCTCGACACAAGCCAGTTTGGTGCGATAACGAAGTCTTCGACAACTTTCGCCCTGTTGAAGTAGTCTCAAGGGACTGACGGGAACGGCTCCACTATCAGAACACTCCTGTTTGATTACAGAAAAGTATTTGATCTAATCGATCATAGTATTTTAGTAAGCAAATTATGTGCGCTTGACATCGCTCCTAGTGTTATCAAATGGATAATAGATTTTCTATCAGATCGCTCACAAAGAATCGAATGAGTGTATCCGATCGCTCACAGAGAACCGAATGAATGTATCCGAATGAGGCACAGTACCTTAGGGCGTTCCGCAAGCAACCAAACTAAGTCCATGGCTTTTTTGATTATGATATATGAAAACCATCAGAAACGCTTCTGTTTGGAAATATGTAGACGATACTACAACATCAGAGGTAGCAAAGAAAGGGCACCAAAGCGAGGCACAAAGTACTGTAAATGAAGTAGTAGACTGGTCAACTCGGAACAGAGTCAAACTAAACACTGAAAAAAGGAACTCCGCATTTGTCTTACGCCAGACAGTAATTTCCCTCCAGTAGTCATAGGAGAGGAGTGTATCAAGTTAGTTAAAGATGCTAAACTTTTAGGTGTTACCATTTCTAGTGACTTAAAATGGAATGCGCACATCACTGAAGTAACTAAGAAGGCAGTTAAGAGGCTCTGTTTTCTAGTACAACTAAAAAGAGCCTGTGTTCCACAGAAAGATTCTTGCCTTTTTTACATCAAATGCTTGCGCTCTATCATCGACTATGCTGCGCCAGTCTTTCATCATTTGTTAACTGCAAGAACTAAAACGCGTTCAGAAAAATTTCTCCTGGTATAGAATACCAGCAAGCGTTAGCGCTTATGGGTTTTCCAACGGTTGTGGAGCATCATCACAAAATTTGCATGTGCATGTTCGAATGCCTAATGAGCGATCCGAACCACAAGTTAAGAAAGCTGCTACCGCCTCTCTTTAAGTGTAATTACAATCTTAGGCACGCGCGCCCATTCACTCTGCCGTAGTGCAAAACAAACAGGTTTTAGAACAGTTTCCTTATTGCCTCAATCAGAATCGTAAATAACCTTTAAGATTCTTATAGGTTTTTAGTTATAAATTATATTAAGAATTATCTATTACAATATCTTACTAGATTACTAGTACTAGTTTAATTTTATGAAAATGAAAATACGCAATTCAGCTTACGCTGCAATGTATTTTAATAAAGTACCTACCTACCGAATTTCTTAATTTCTTGTTTGTTTATACTAAATGGCAAAGTGATTTACTTGAGAAAAATGTTGTTCTTAACCAAAACGCGAACAAAAATGACAGCACATGCTTTATAAAGTAGCTGTTAAAAACCTTTTCACGTGGCCTTTCAAGACAAACTGATATAAATGTTTTTGAAATCAAACGAAGGTCTTTGATACTTCCTATCCAGTCCCTTCATACGTTGCAATTGTAAACCAATTGGTTTACGGGTTTATAACCAATAAGTATAAAAATTGCAAATTTGATTCTACTTTTCATTTAACAGCTCTGGCTTTGCTGGTCGAGGAGTATGTGAAGACACTGAACCAGCCAGACGCAGTGCCTTGTATCGAGAAGGCATGGAATGCATTTGTTGATCAGAAATGTTCCCTCGCAGCCAGTGAAGCGCAGCAGCTATACCGCGCTGACATGGAGAATCAGTTTAACGGTAACCTACCTTGTGACGAGGAAAAAATTCGGAGAAAGCATCTACAAGCCCTTGGCGAATGTCTTCAACTGTTTGATTCTCATGTGGCGGGAATATCAGCAGTTAGCACTAGTAAATATTTGGATGCTGTACTAGTAAGAACGCCATTTTGTTTCTGCTAGCTTTTTTTCAAAACCTTACGTCTTACCTCTACCAGCCTGCTACTCACCAGTGCCGTTGTACTTGGTGTAATTCTCTCCGAAAAATTGAAATGTCAACACCTAAAAGATGAGCAGCATCAGCTTAACTACCTGTGAACAAAACTTTTTACTTTACTAGACGGTGACATTTATATAATGATAGTAAATTATATTGTGTTTGTGCGTGTCTGTTTCTCTGTCTGTGTCTGTCTGTTTGTTTATCTATCTTTCTGTCTGTCTCTCTTTCTATCTTTGTGATTTAAACTTGTAAATCCTATAGCTATTATAATTTACACGGCTTTTAAGATAATTCATTGTCATTGCCCATTGCCTAGTTGACTATCTGTCTATCATAGCTAGTAATTATCATTTCCGCCATCATAAATATTATTGTCAATGCCAGTTTCTAATACTAGGTAGCAGCAGAAGGGATTGAAAGCGAGTGGTTAATACAAAACACAAAAACCACTGAGACACACTGCGAAGATTTGCTTCAGGCTCTTAGACTTCAGATACTCGATCCAGTCTTACAGCGGCTACACGGTTCAGAGAGAGCTACGATTTCGTTTGAAGAACTCTATGTGGCATACGACTCGGTGGAGGAAGAATTCAGGCGGAGAAGCAAAGGATCAAGAGAATTTTGTGAAAGCTATGCCGCGATCTTCCACATAGTAAGAAACCTTTTCAAATGACCATTCCGAAAAGGATTGCTATATGTATACATTTATGCTTTCAAAATTCCGTTACAAAGAGAATCTGTAAACTTCAAATTTGACGTTCAAAGTATTATTACGAGGAAGAGTTTTACCAATTGTGGCCTTCCCTGAGCCTCGTTTAGCAACGCTAAGTTCGCAAGGCATTGTGGTAAAATGTACCGCCGCCATCTTTTTCGGAATGATCATGATCAATTCTGGTTAGAGGAGTGCCACTGGTTATTTCTCTGATTTAAACTTTTGCCACAATACTTTATTTAAAACTTCTGCAGCAAGTACAAGAGGAGATACATGAACATTACCAGCGATTGCAGTTGAACAAAGACTATGAAACAAGCATCCAAAGCGAGAAAGAAGCAAGAGTGCGACAACAAGAGGAAATAAGACAGCTTGAGGTAAGACCATAATTTCTTTGCTACCTCTTTCTTTTTATTTTGGTATTTGAAATGGAGAAAGTTATGGAGACATAGAGATTGAGATTATGGTATAAAGATAACACATGTAGATTGAAATGGAGGTTTGGAGATTGCATGAGATGAAGAAAAATATTAGAGATCGAAATGGAGATTTGGAGATTGAGATGATATGGAGGATGATCATGAGATGTGAAGACAGAAATATGGATCTGGGATAACGATTCGAGGTAAAGTTCACATTGAAATGAAGATGGCGACCTCCATGGGATTGATTAGTGCTTCCACATTAATAAATGAGTTGTTTTTGAAAGTACATTTTTGGATTCCTAAACTGAAATTTTTAAACATATAAGAAAATTTTTTTTTTGACTGCAGATTCCCCTTAAAAATTGGCACAGGGTAATCCCTGCACTATAGTTAAGAAAAAAACGTGTCTGTGATTTCAACAAAGCATCTCCTAACTCGATACTATGTTGGCTCTTGCTCTGCTTCACATCACTCGATACATCTTGCTAATCTCTGAGTCCATATGTAAAGCTGAAATGGATATGTGGGACGTGACAGAAAACTGAAAAGTTTTTCCTTAATCATCGAAATCAAAACTGTTTTATAAGCGTTAAAGAAATATATACTGTCCTTGCATTAACACGAGTTATCGAGTTTCCTTTACATAATGTGGTAACTGTACCATTATCTCCTCTTTATAACTCCACCCTGTCTTTATATCTTAATCTCAGTCTTTGTGTTCCCAGTATTGTAATTCTAAGATCTAAGCAGAGTTTTTTAAAAGTATGTAGCTCGCTTCCTATGGCTATGAGGAAGTACTTACAAGCAGTATGATTTTACAGCATTCTTAATGTGTTTTTAGTACTTCACTGCATTAACCCATACAACACTGCAGTAATCAAAATGAGGATGTATGAAGCATTGTGCATTAATGCTAGCAAAGTGATTAAAATGCCCTTTAATGTGCGAAGAACCCTTAGATCCCCCGGCAATTTCGGAATAAGAATATAAATAGGGCTGATTTAACACTCAAATTGAACGCCGTTTGAATTTATGGTTAGAAGTTGTTACCTGCTGCATTCGAAGGCAGCCAACTCGCTCACAACCAGTATCCAAGTTAGCGATATCCATTTTTAACAAAGCTCAACTTTACTTACATCTGTCGCTGGAACTGACAAAGGTCTGTTTTACGAAATCGTACCCAAAGTTGAGCATTCTAAACAGGCGGCAAGTTGTTAATGTATAAAAGAAAAGAAAATTTTTACTCAATAAACACTTGGGATGCAGGCAATCATTTTACTCTCACATGCTTTATTACTAACTAAAGAACATTGTGTTCTGCTTTGGAGACATGATTCTAGGAGACCAAAGGTGTTGTTGCAAACACCATATGAGCTAAATTGTTCAGTAGGGTAAAATGTTCTACCGAGTCGAAGCTTTGATTAGGTCTAAATGTAGTATACCACATTTAGATTGACACATTTTTGTGTACTGCTTATTGCTCAAATTTTCTTCTTACCGACTTATCATACAGAACGAGGCAGAGGAACTGAAGATGAGCCGAGAAGAAACCGAAAAAAAAGTAAGTAGATTTGTCAGTAGACACTTCAAAATGCAACTTCAACAGTTTACATCTAAAAGTGTTGATGAACCAGTCGTTTCCTAAGAATGTATATAATAAAAGCTCAACTGAAAAATCAGGATCTTTAACATCTGCAAGCCGTTAGACCTAGTCTTTTTCGATAAAGACGTTAAACCGTAGGTCCCGGGTGGCAGATCTCGAAGCGAACCTCGAGTCCTACTCTCCCGTGACTTCTCGAGTCAAAATGTCATAAACAAAAAACATTATACCGCACGAACCTAGACTGCAAGTTCGTACCAGAACATAAACCTGGTTCGAACCATTAGTTACTGGGGATTAAGAAGGTGGAGGCCGAGGAGGTAGGGCGTCAGGGGTTTTTAGTTTCAGTAATAAATACCCGGGGTTAAGTTCCTTTCTCCGTACAACTTTTTCCTGTTTCTCCAACAGAAGAGGTGGTCTTTTACAAATTTCTCCCGTTTACGTTCTTAATAAAACGTGATAGGTGAAAATCTTTATGCAAGTACAAACACAACTGAAACTTTATTAGTGCCATTATCAAAATGGTAATATAAAGTTAAAAGTTGATTTCAAAACAAACGTTTTCCACTCGTAAAGTCCTCTTCAGGTAAATGAACTGCGGCGAAAAACAATCTCCGCGAGCAACACCTCAAGTAACAATCCTTGATTGATTGTTGAACACGGAGAGGAGAGCCCTGAAACTTTTCAGTTGACTTGCTCATCACGTTTTAAGTACAGAACATATCTCTTCGCTAAGAACCAAAGAACGAGAAACTCAGGAATCTTTTAGCTACACAAGTTAAACACAAGCCCGACCATTACGCCGTTCCAATCATCAACCTGTCTGATTTCACCTTGTCTAAGCAAGAAATCGCTATTTTGAAGTTTAGCCAACACCACAGCTTCGTGGACAAACACAAATATGTCAAGCAAAACTTGGCTGCAGAGTTGTAGTCTCTATTTATCTCACTACCAACCGGAAAGCCTCAAGGATCTACTCCGATCTTATACTAATCGCTTTGCACAGAGCATTTACTCAGACCCTGATCACACTTTCAAGATCCTGTACAAACTTTCCCACAACCAAGACGTCCTCATACTACACGGAGATAAAGATTCCAATGTGTTAGTCATGCCAACCACTGTACATGTAAACAAACCATGATCGATGAAGGCATAGCACAAGGTAAATACGTGCCCATTAGTTCTGACTCAACTCTCACATCTCTTGTATCGGCAACTCAGTAACAAAAATGACATTAACCTAGATTACAAAAATCTGACTTACTTCTAACAACCCAACCTCTCTCTACATTACTGCTAAAACCCATAAACTCATCAACCTTCAAGAAGTCACCATTGATAACCTAAAACTCCGCCCAATCGTACATATTATTATGAAACTGTTAAGGCCCTAGCTAAATATCTGCCGCCAATCACTGAGAACGAGTATAGCCTTAAGAACACACTACATTTTGCTGATCAACTTGACCAACACACTATTGAAGAGGTGTTTCATATGATGTCGAATCCCTATTCACCACTATACCCCTTGAAGAAACTATGGACCACATCCATGATCTAATCTATATAGAGGGTAAACTACCTATCATCTCTATTCGACTTGTGATGAAACGGTTTCTCTTCAAAGTTACCAAAGGTTGCGTTTCTACTTTCAACGGAAACTTCTACAAGCAAGTAGATGGTTGTGGTATGGGAAACCCCCTTTCACCAGTTTTAGCGAATGATTTCATGTACAAACTAGAAGCTGACGTTGTTTCAGCAACCAATCCACCCCTATACCACAGATATATTGATGAATGCTTGGCAAAACGAAAGACCCAAACTATGGATTCCTCTTTTCATTCCTTGAACTCTTACCATCCTAACATCCATTTCGGCGTTGAAGAGAGTCCCGACCATTTTTTAGACATTGCTAAGTTCTAAGTGCCTTACACCGTGCAAAACCCATTTCTTCTAATTTCTCTTATGAAACCGAATCAATCAAGAAATCTTCCCTCAACGCTGGTTATCCTCATAAGTTTATCTTGAACACTATCCGCAATTTTGAACATCCCAATAAATCCGAAGATGAAACCCTGCTTCCAACTCACTGATTTGACGATCGCCCGGAAATCTACATCAACCTCCACTACTCTCAAGCAAATGAAAACTTAAACCGCAATTTTCTTCGATCTCTTCAGTTCTTCACCAATGGTCACCTGTGACTCAAAATTCTCTGGAAAACAAAAACATCAAGTCCCTATTTAACAGCAAAGATGAAAATAAACATCCGTCTCACGTCGTTTGCCACGACACGTGAAACTGAGGGACCGATTACATCGGTGAAACCTCACGTAACCTTGAGGAGCGAGTAAACGAAGACTGCTGAACCTGCTCGTCATATCGCCCGTAATCCTAACCACTCGTTCTCCTGGAAAGTTGTCACTTTTGCTTATTCCTGGAAAGACCGCCGCATTTCAGATTCTTTAATCATTGCCAAAACTCGCCCTAAATTGAATAAGCAAGTCCAAGCATTCTCTTTGTCACTATCCCCCTCGGGGATAACTTAATAACTGTCAATTGCATATAAACTTCGTGATTTTTTCGCCGCAGTTCATTTACCTTTTTTTAACTTTATAGTACTATTTGACATTTTAACCTATTGGCGTTTTATGTATCTTTTACTTTTAGAAGTTTCATTTCGTTATTTGTTTGTGCCCTTATACTACCCTACAATCAATGCAAATTTTCCTTTTTATTAGATTTTAGAGTTGGAAAAAAAGAGAAACGAAGATGTGAAGAGAATGACTGAGCTTCTTTCACAACGCATGGAAGAACAGAGGCTACAAACACAACATCGAATTAGCAACATCCGTACTGAGATGCAAAGACAAACAGCAAGCATAGCAGACCAGAGGCAGCGCCTAGAAAATTCCATTCGGGATTTGGACCGAGATATTAAAGAAAGAGATATAGAAATAGCCAACCTAAGATCAAAGTTGTGAAGGGATTCAGAACAACGAACACAATACAATTAATAATGGTCAAACGCCTTCGTTTATTAAAGATGACACATCCTTCCAGGAACAACAACTACAACCAAAACACTCCGAATGACTAAACAACGAGGCAGAGAACATAAAACATAAGATGAAAAAGAGCTAAAAAATTTATAATTCAAAGCAGAATACTAAAATGCATAACTGCTTGACAATAGTCACAGTAAAATACCAATTAAATTTATCAGCAAAGAAAACTAAATGAAGAACTACAAGAGAGAAAACGTATAAAGATTCAAATGTCTTTTATTCACACTTGTACTGGAAAAAAAATAGTTGCCAGCTTCTTGAAGCAGTAGCGACTCAAGATAATAAAACCTCAAAAATACTACCTTTCCAATGGTTTGTTTTATGTTGGGTAAGTAATGCGGCTTTTCACTAGCAAGCTAGGGTATTTACATAGGTGCGGATGACGGGAGCCTGGGTTAACACAGTTGCCTTCGTCTTGATTACCTATCCTGCACTTTGGATCATCTGCATCAGAATCTTGGACCCAGTGTAGAACTGAATTCTCTCCTATCACCACGCACTCTTAGTCATATATTGCTCCGCTTCATCAAATATTCTTTTCGCCATTTTGTCTCAGAATGATGAAGGCTAATCATTCCTGCCATTTTCCTTTTCTAACTACTGAAAGATCAAATTGACGATGTCTAACCATTGCTGCCATTTTGCTTTTCAAACCAGTGAAAGACCAAAGCCATGAAGGTTTACCATTGTTGCCATTTTGCTTTTCAAATCAGTGAAAGACCAAAGCCATGAAGGTTTACCATTGTTGCCATTTTGCTTTTCAAACCAGTGAAAGACCAAAACGATGAAGGTTTACCATTGCTGCCATTTTGCTTTTCAAACCAGTGAAAGACCAAAGCCATGAAGGTTTACCATTGCTGCCATTTTGCTTTTCAAACCAGTGAAAGACCAAAGCCATGAAGGTTTACCATTGTTGCCATTTTGCTTTTCAAACCAGTGAAAGACCAAAACGAGGAAGGTTTACCATTGCTGCCATTTTGCTTTTCTAGCCGCTGAAAGACCAAAGTGATGAAGGTTTACAATTGCTGCCATTTTGCTTTTCAAACCAGTGAAAGACCAAAGCTATGAAGGTTTACCATTGCTGCCATTTTGCTTTTCAAACCACTAAAAGACCAAAGCTATGAAGGTTTATCATTGCTGCCATTTTGCTTTTCAAACCACTGAAAGACCAAAGCGATGAAGGTTTACCATTGCTGCCATTTTGCTTTTCTAGCCGCTGAAAGACCAAAACGAGGACGGTTTACCATTTACGTCCCTCTCGCGTTTAACAAAAGCGGAGAAAGAAGATACGCAGTTTCCAATGAAGTGGTCAGCTTTGCCGAGAATAGCAAGGTCAACTTGAGGAAGCCACGGATTTAGATGGATAACTTTTACCTGCAAGAAATAGGCAAATAGTAATAAGTATATAAACTAGTAGTAACCACGTGGTTATACAAATGCTGCCCAACTGTGATTGAAGTGGAACGAGATTTGTCACAAGTTGAGTGATTCTGTTTGAAAGCCGAGGGTCCTCTGTTTCAAACAACAAATATGAACGAGCTTTAATTGTCAACATAAAAATGAAGTCTTACATGTTTCGTATTTTGTAACTTATATACGAGCTGAACTGGAACGCCATTTAAATTTACTATTTAGTACATGGATATGTCCTTCCCACAAAAGAACCAAATAAGCAGTCTTTATTCTCTGTTTCAAACGACAAATATGAACGAGCTTTAATTGTCAACATAAAAATGAAGTCTTATATGTGTACAAAACCTTGCCACTAGGAAGAAGAAAGAGTATGGACAGAGCAAATGTAGGTAAAGTAAAGTGGTGCATTTATATAGCGCCCTTTCCAAATGAATGCTCAAAGGTGCTTTACAATGATCAGTTTACCCCCAGCGGACCGGAAGCATATAAAGGCACAATAGGCAGCCGCTTCAAAGCGATCCATGTATGCTGGTACTCATTTTATCGACCCCAAAGGGATGGAAAGCTGAGTGGCCTTAAGCGGGAAAAAAGTTCACCCAAATATTCAACCCTCGACCAGGCTGGGGATCGAACGGGAGACCTCAGAATTGTGAGGCAGAGATCTTTCCACTGCGCCAACCCCTCTGCTATAAATATGTCTAACAAAACTGCTCAAGATTTTAGCTAGGTGAACAACTCCAAACGTCTCATTACTAACGACGCATGGACATATTATAGTCTCATTAACTATTACTAGAACAGGACTTAATCGTTTACCTTTTTTCTAATACTTATTCAATTTCACAAAGAATGCAAATTTGAAAAGTGGTTGAATTGCTACAAATCCCTTAATGTAACCGAATTTGTCGAGCACTGTTATCAAAAGGGGCTTGGGGGTAAAACTCTGTTATTAGATTAAACTACATGGAATAAAAGAGAGAACGGAAAGACATCCATTAACTCCTCCTTATTTAATAATAAATAAATAATAAAACAAGGCTTTTATAGCGCTCATTCTGGAGTTCAGAGCGCTGTACATATATGTTCAAAAAGGTAAGATA
>JAOBRD020730935.1:0-14226 GCA_027575215.2 Hydrozoanthus sils
TTCAGAACAAATTGAGTCTTTTCCAAAAAAGTTACTTTAGTTCTAACTTAAAGTGGGTAAAACTTGATCTTATCCAGTAAGAATCAATAAAGAAATGATTTATAAGATAAGTAAGAAAAACTGAATAAGCAGAAGCAAGCTGTAAAAAAAAATCAAGTTTATCATCTCAATTACTGCCTTGGTTCAGGGCCTAGCTGTACAAAGCCTGGATAAGCTGCCACCGGATAAGCGCTTTCTATTTTCCAGCAATAAAACCTTAATAAAAGTTGTTTGAAAACATTTTACCCATTATATGGGAGTCTTCCACTCACTTAACAACAAGGGATAGAGAAATCAGCAAAGAGTCAAACAATCTTTGATTTATTAGTGACGACAATTAGCTTTTATTCAGGGGATAGCTTATCAAGGCTTCGTACAACCAGACCCAAACTTTGGCTGATGATGTATCTTGAAGTATTCCTCAAAATAGTTACAAAGGTCAAGGATTGGTAGCAGATAAAGTCCAAGTCGAAAACAATGTTAACATCTCAGTATTTTGGCAAAATTATTTCACCGCCCTTCCTCATTTAGCAAGGTCTACCCACTGACATCACACAACACTTCATATCATAGGCACTTTAAGGTTCTAAACCTTGAAAGGGATTGTTATGTCGATTTAAATGGCAGTCGCTTGATTTTTCAGGACTATATATGACTTACCGTAAAAAGTGTAGTGACGAATAGCGTTGGTTTTCTGCCGAACCAATCAGAGATGTTTCCGAACAGTATCGAGCCAATCAGCATTCCAACCATGAAAAGGGACTGGGAGAGAGCGGAGAAATGTTGACGATCGCATATCAGGTTCCACTAGAGGAGAAACGAATGATTTAGGAATAAGTTGCATGCGAGACGTCTGCATTGGGGGAGTATTTGCTTGATGCCGCAGAACATTTGGTAAGAAATGTGCGATTTGTGAGTAAGTTAAGACACCAAACCAAGCAAACGCCGATTGCTACACGCTTTTTTTTTATAAGAACAACTTTATAAGAACAACAAGGCTTGGATTGTCCGAAAATTAAGAACAATTTAAGAACAAGCTCAGGCTGAGCCGCTGAAAAAAGTGAAACTGTTTCTCGTTGAAACTTTACCAAATCTTGGAATTTACGTTTGCAATGAAGTAAAAACACCAATTTCTCATTTATTATTGTCTATCATTGTCCCAAATGATACATGTATTCATGCCACTTAAAAGGTTCCTCGTCCGATCACGACACTAGTTTCAACAGCTGCACATGTATGCCTTTTTGTTTTGATTTCTCATCAATCTGAAATAAGAACAATTTAAGAACAGTATGAGGCTGAAATCGCCGAAAAATTAAGAACAATGAACCTCGGCAAAATTTACTGGTTCTTATAAAAAAAAGCGTGTATTGACGGTAAGGAAAAACTCGCGCCAAAAGGCTTCCGTGCGTAAATTGTGCACTTGATATTTATGAGCGGTGCCTCGGCATATGATTGGCTAAAAGACGGTATGGCCGGATTAACGACGGTAACACGAGGACGGCAACTCGCACGACTACGTACGACTTGTTTAGCACGACCATGCAAAGAGTTTAAAAAAGAAAAAAAAGGCTATATATTATTATTATTATTATTATTATTATTATATTCTCATTGTAAAATGTTTATCAATCGTTTACTCTCCTAATTATTCATCAAAACTCCACCAGGTCGCAAGGAAGGTTTAATTTTTTGCCAGTTTCATTCAATTCTGATCAGTTTTCTTTCCGGAATTGAACAGGACCCAGGTTTGCCCAAATATCACTAGGTTGGGGAACTGAAAAGCTATATAGCTGTAAAAACTAATTATTTCTTATAAAAATCTAGTCTCATTTGAAAATCGAAATATGAAAGAAGATTGTATGTAAAATATTACATCGTCTCGACGGCCAGTTACCTCAGACACGGAGCTTGTAAATGGCCCATCAAAGCTGTATCGACTGCAGTCGTCGTAACACGTGTTGGGTTTAACAAGAGCTGAGTTGTTTGCATCGGCAATACTTATGTTGGTTGCTCCAAAAGCCTCGCAGTGGAAGTTGGGTGAGCCCGTAGTAAACACAACAATATATATCTGCATTGCCACTGGAATTGTTAGTAAGCATGTACTAAAGTACAAAATCTTCTGGTAGCGACCAAATTCTCCAAGCTCACGTAAAATGCCGTCAAATTCGCGTTTGTTGTTATCGTTTTCCATGTCTGCAAGAGAGAGCAAAAAATAAAATTCAAATTTAAACAACTGTTCACACTGTTTACTGGGACCAGGCGGCAGTGCGACACATTTTTTGTTGCACGTTTCTTTGCTCTGGTATGCGTGTATTGTTCGGCAATTTATGATGTGCCACAAAGTTAAGACAATGAAGTGCTCCAAAATGATATTTAAATAAATGCGTCAGGTCTACGTGCTAATGTTTAGCTTTAAAGAGCTAACGACACGAAACCTTGAATTTTTCTCGCCAAAGTCTCACCTCCAAGCAACCTTGCGTTGGGGAAGTAGAGCAATAACCCACGTGCCTTAGTTCATCTAATATAATGCAACAAAGTAGAGAAAAAAATTATTTGCAAACATCCGTTACTGCTCGGTAGAGTTTTAGATACAAACTCTAGCTGTTCATGTTATACATGTTTTTAAATCGATCTGTGGTGAAACGCACGTGACCTGTTACGTCATGTTGCTGGTACATTTCCCAAGGGCTTTAGCGAGAAAAACTCAAAATTCAAGAAGCCGTATTATGGCGTACTGAATTTCATCGTATGTTTCTTAAACCCTGACAATTTAAGGTTTTTCATAGTACTCCTTTTGAAAATAGAAAAAAAATGATTTCATGTAAGTCATATGTTCAATTATGTTTCCATCACACCAACCTGATATATCCCGAGGTTTAAGGTCTCGTTGAACTTTTGAAAAAATCCTTATCAACTAACGGCACTCGCGCCAGAAGTTCCATAGTGCACGCTGTGAGCTCTTTTAAAATGTCAATAATTTTCATATTTCGTGCCCGATTCCCAAATTTTTACGTTTATTCAAAAG
This sequence comes from Hydrozoanthus sils, assembly GCA_027575215.2. NCBI lineage: Eukaryota > Metazoa > Cnidaria > Anthozoa > Zoantharia > Hydrozoanthidae > Hydrozoanthus > Hydrozoanthus sils. The sequence goes on from JAOBRD020730935.1 coordinate 3,068, forward strand.
AAGAAAGTCCAAATTAACTAATGTGATTGTTTTGGTTCATTTATGTGAATGCGCGGTTTTTTGGAGCGATCGCCGCAAATCCTAAATTTAACTCTGAAAAAGCCAACTTTCGTGGTTTGTGACCATACTCAGAAAAATCGCTCGTAAATACTGAAGAAAAGCGCTATAAAGAAAATATTTCCGTTTCACTTCATCAAACATATCAACAGTCTTGCTCGGAAAATTTGAAGGAAATCTATTTTGTGTCAAAAATTCAATGTTCGTTTCTTACGCGGACAGCCTCTTAAAAACTGCCTCGTGTTATAAACACCACCAACAACTGGAGAGTAGCCAGTGGGTGACGCAGTTGATAAATTATTTTCAAACACAAAACACAAAGTCTTTCTTCTGTTTTTTTTTTTGCAACGTTGGTAACTAAGGAGAAGAAGCGTGATTCTCTCTCAGACAAAATTTTTGTTGTTTAGTTTTTTGAAATGTTTTTAGATATCATAAGCCAGTAGAGGTTTGGTACAATTAAAGATCAACAAGAAAGTACACAAAAACCTAATTACTTTTTTCCGATCCTTAAGGCTCACCTGGCCTTGAGTTTGTAAAGACTGTTTTCCACTTCGTGAATCAGCCACGGTTATGTTTTATAGAGTTGTCGAGATCACTCAACCACACCAAGTCTCAAAAGAACAAACGAGAAGGCTTAAACGTCGTGTAAGACCAAAGTGAACAGTGTTGTTTATCAAGTAAAACAAGGTCTGATTTTGTAATCACGCCAACCGAATAAATGTGACGCTGAACTGTATTTATCTTATAGTCAGAAAAAGTCCCACCACTTTATTGGCTGCTGAGTAAGAGCAAGGTTATCTGTCAAGATGACCGCGGGCGATACGTACTTTTAACATTGCTTGAAAGTGTCTATGAAATGAAATATTTTGTATAAATAGATTTTGTTGACTCTGCTAAATGAACAACAGCGTTGAAAAAAATTGGTCGAAATCTTTTTATGGTTCTCGAAATTTTGTCATTTAATGTTTTCAACTGATGACGTCACAAGATTGACGAGCAAATTTTCAATTTTTTGAAATCAAGTGCCAACCCATAATCTTTGGATGAACTCGAGCCAACTTGGACCGATGATGTTTCTTCAGAATAGTATTTTTAGAATTTTTCATTGTCATGGCAACAAACTTGGTTCCAAGCCCCTATTTGTACAACTTCTGGTTTGATAAAATAACTCGTCGATTTCATCCGTCTAATTAGTTCTACTATCCTCGTTTTGGGTAGCAAACGGTTTTGATATTTAAGCTCAAGAACACAAAAGAATATTAAAATCGCCACCATTTTCGATTCAAACGTCTATTAACCAACAAATGTAATTGCGCAATGATTGTATTGATTAGTGAAATGATTAGCGAGTAATTAAATAAAACTGAACGGAACTCCTCCAAACTACAGACCTTTTTCAAAAATGGCAACGATTTTAAAATTCTTTTGTGTGCGTTCGAACTAGCCCTACTAACTGGCCTCGCTTTGGGTAACATAACCTTTGAAAGCTTAAGAGTGAGTCTTTGTAAGAAGCGACCGGTTGATTTTGGCGTCCGAAAAAATTATCCTTGATATTTTGTTGGAAGATTACACATCTATTGTGAACTACTAAAATCGGGTTAGTTTGTTTCAAAACGTAACATTATGAGAAATATAGTTGATTAAAGCGAGCGACCAGGAAACTGCAAAAATAAGCTTGTTTACACTTCAATTCTGAGAAAAATTTGGAACCATAAATATTAATGGCGGCTTTCAAATACCACATCCTTTCAGTGGACAAAACACAGTTTATGTTTTCATCTTTGACTAAAAGTTCTTCAAGTAATGAAATATTTTCATTTTTCCAACATCAGTAGCATGGAAGATGGGAAAATGTAAAAGTTAAGCATAGATGTGTTGATGATAAAGTATCGGTAAGACTTTCAGTTTCGAAGTCACTTAGGCTACAGTCTCAAACACCTACATCCCGTCAAGCCCTTTCTTTATCTTTCTTTGGTACCAATGTATGAAGTGGACCTGCGCAGTCAATAAATCTGATGGGATATATTTTGTGTGCGGCTAGTGGAGCTGAAATATGTAATTCTGGCGATGAAGTGAATGGAATGAGCGAATAAGACAGAAATAGATATTTCTGCCGCATGGAACCAGCAGGGACTGGGTTCCAGTCCAGTGCTGAGCAGTAGATAAGGCCGTGATAGCACGTGTAGAGTCACTCTAAGGTCGCTCCAGCTACTCGTGGTCAATTTACAGAGGTGTAGATGAAATATTATACCTTTCAGTGTAGTCTGGTAAATTGAAACATAATATTTTAACTCACCGGAAGGTTGGGAATAGTGCGTTCGATGACTACGGGAAACATGTAGAAGTACAACAAAGTAGTCCGATTTATCTTCACTTCATGATTTAATTTGGGCATATTAATAGTGGTAAGACCTCAGCCCCCAGAGTTGGCGGCACAGCAGGTGGTCGCTACCACCAGGATGGGGGTATACGTTCCCTTTTGGCCACGAAGTGGTTTTGGGTTTTCGTATCCGGCGGTGTCGCACTTGTGATCTAACTCAGGTTATAGATCAACTTTAACAAATGTTGTAACCTGTAATATACTGATCATGATAACTAGCGATTGTGTATGTTGAGTAAGGCATTCTATGGAAATGTCACAGTAGATATTACAATAAAATTATCGCAATCTTTAGAAAGGTGATGAGATGTTCTATTGAATTGTCGAAGCAGTAGTTCGATTGTTATGTTTATGGTGTCGATGTATGGGGCGGACCTACGCAGCCAAAATAAACCTGATGCCGATGAGATATATTTTGTGTGCTGTCTAGTGAAGCTGAAATGTTTATAACATAACATGTTTTTTGATTACGTGCTCTTTTTCGCATGCATGCATATAAAATGAAGGACTGCCAGATTTCTACACGAAATTTGTGCTAATAGATACAGTTGCACTTGTTGTTGCGGTTTCGTTGTGCAAACAGAGACCAGTCGTAGCAAAGCCGCTTGTGTAAACAAAGTTCTAATTCATGGGCGTTATTTATCCGGCTGTAATGAAAACAGTTCGGTACGCCGGTGGACTGAAGGTGTGATGTTTCGAATTGTCGTCGAAGGAGATTTGGTAACTATTTTCATGAACTCACGCAAAAATTAATTACCCAACGAGATAGGTGGGTTTAGAAACCTAAAGAAAGTAAAGGAGTAGTTATTTTGATTTTTAAATATCATGTAGTGGGCACCCAACTAGACTAGCTCTTTATAGCAACCTCGGGTGTTCAGTTACCTAATTCTAGACCAATTTCTGTATTGCATGATTAACAGTATACTTACTGTTAAAAAAATGTGCAAATAAATGTTATTGCTGTTGAGAAAAAATATAAAGAAAGAAAGGGGTCAGAAATAACAAAGAGCTAGTGAACGTTCGCGTTCACTCATACCAGAATGTGAAGTAGTTGTGGTATTTCTTTAGTTCTGCGACAATCATAGCCGCTGCATCCAGATTGCTCTGTCGCGTACGTCCGAGTGAATCTTGGCTCGGAGTTCAGTTCCAGGCCTGTAGTGTGACTTTGAGGTGAACCGAGGTACTTGACTTGAAAAATGATTTGAAAAAAAAAAAACTTCGGCTCGCACATTATTCGAGGAGGTCTCTCACCTCGCTACTGACGGAACCATTAAAATCAAGCCACGCGGAAGGATAGTACAGCGTACTATTTCAGTTTATGTCAGTAGCACGATGTGATTGTTCAAGCAGTGGTTGAGGCAGACATAACGTGAATTCTTCACTCCCGTTTCCATAAAATGTAGGAAGACTTATCCCCGCATTTTGAGACCCATTGTTCTGTTTCTCTTTTATTGGTTGTTCTATTCAAGCTAATTGTTGTTGATCTACCTCCTTTATTTGTACAAGTTTATCAAAACACTCGGAAATAGCAGTTTCAATTCTTGTTCTTCGCCTTCTGCCATAGCCACGGTAAGCTGAACAGATTTTGAAGATGTGGGTTCCTCGTAATCCGAAGCTTCACCAGCCGTTTTATGTAATTCTAACGTTTCTTCCTCTGTTTCTGGCTCTTCGACGGTACTAAGTAAATTTTAATAAGTGTCACCCGAAGATTTTGTTTTAGATTTTTTCTTTCCCAAATCTTTGATCTGCTTTAAAATTGATTTTCCTTTATTTTGCGTTACAGTAAGGTGCACAATCACGCACTAGCTATCGCAAAATTCCTCACTATCTGACGCGTCCGCCAGTTTTCTAGCTTTTGCACGAATCAACAGTTTGAAAAAATTAAAATTTAAGCGAATTAAAAATTGCAATAAAGCAATGAAAATAGTTATGTGGACATTAATAGTTTAGTTATGATGACATTATACAAGTGACTTAACTCCCCATAAGGAACTCGAATCAGAGCTTGCAGCCCAAACACACCCTTTTTGTTGGTTTGTCTTTTCGGACGACTTTTTGTTTCCTTCGCAGATTGCATTTGGCGAAAAAAATGAAGAAAAAAAACGTACTCACCAAAGGGACTTCTCTACCATTCTTTAACGGGATTATTAGGGAATCTCACCCAACACTATTCCCGTTTTTAAGGAATCACTCGCAAGGCAGAGGATACCTTTATTTTACGGTGGACGTTCGACATCTTGTTAGGTCGAGTGTCAGGCTTGATCTGAACAAAATTAGAACTAGGCCAATAAGACAATGCATGCTGCCCAATGATATCTGCTTATGTCTATTCACTATTCTTTAGCCTAAACTTCCTAATGAACTTGTCCATATGGAATACCTTTAGACTAAATTATATTTGCCGCTCAGCAGTTCTGTATCAGTAAGCTAGCCCGCACAAGATGTATTTACACCAGAAAAGACCCACTGACAGCTTAGCAAGGTTACAAATATTCACGTAAGAAACTCGTGAGTATTCGTGACAATAATGAAACGGCGTGCATATTACCAACAATTTCTTTCGTCGCTGAGATGTAAGTCATTCAATAAAGACTTGAAAATACAAACTTATGATAGTTTGTGTCGCTACACAGAACAATTTTTACGCTTTACATCTTTTACAAACAGGCCGGATACTTTTAGCTTTGTAGAGAAAATGTGTGGAGCAAAATTTTTATGGAGCAAACTTCGAGCAACTTTTGAGCTTCTTTTTAGGGCATTTTTAAGCAATTTTTCAGGATTTATTTAGCAGAATCTGTCTAGGCTTAAGTCCCGTTTACACGAGCAATTTTTCCTTGACAAGTCTACTTGACAATTTTTATTGCTCATGCAAAATGATCAACAAGTTTTTCTTTACAATTTTCCAGACAAGCAAGTTTTCCCTGACAATTTTTCATTTCAATGTAACAATCATATCCTTGTCACATTTTCCTTTTTGCCCGTCTACACGAGCAAATTTTCAGACTTGATAACCGATTTCTCCTTGTCATGGAAAATCTAGCATGCCAGCTTTATTTCCTTGACAAGGAAAATTTGTTCACTATTCTCCATCTACACGAGCAATCTATGTGCTAGCGACATAGTGCATAGAATCGACAGAACAGAGTGATGCCTCCCATGGGAAGTTGGAGTCGCGATGAAGTGTGTTGTTGCGTAAAATGTTACGTGTTTAGCGATCAAACTCTATGATTGACAGTTAATCAGCACCCATAGTAACAATCTTTTGTATTTCAAATAAATCATGATGTACGATGTACATGTTTTGCTTTTCAACCAGTCTCAATTGTACAACGAACTGAATGATTGATCTCAATTGTACACTTTTACATTCACGTTCTCGTTTGCTCTCATTTTGGTTTTAACAATTTTATTACATAGTTAATAAAAATAATTTCCTTCCAGATTTCAAATCACAGATATCATGTTGCCTTGAGCTAGGATCTATGGCCCGTTTGAAATGTACAGAACTGCCTTTGCCTCTTGTAGTTTTAAGTATGCCAGTGTGTTTGCCGCTCACGTTCCAGGCAGTGCAGAATTGAATTTTTTTTTTTTTAATTTTATGACATTTTTTAATTCTAGGAGTCACGGGAGAATCGAGATCCTCTTCCTGGTCTGCCATCCGGGACCTACGGTTTAACGTCCTTATCCGAGAAGACGCAAAAGTCTAACTGTTTGCAGATGTTGGAGCAGATGCAGCACCTGAAGGTCCGGCACCGGGAATCGGACCCGGGCCTCCCGCACGGGGCTAACCGGGCGGCGGTTAGTACTTTTAACAATGGTTTTGATAAATAACTTGCCTTGGCTGTTTTTGTAGAATTCGAGGGAGGTGGGGCTATTTTCGCATTTGGTGACTTTGAAATCAAGTATGGTGACAATCACAAACAGTTTGTTGTTGTTTCAGGTTTTTCATTTTCTAATTTTAATTTGGGGTCTATATTATAATATTGATCGTACGATGAAACTGTTCTGCCATTGTCGCTTGAAAATAAATATCGTATCAGTTAACATAACTCTAAAACACAAAAGTGAACTAAAGCTAAATAATATAATTTCGTGTCGCGCTTTTCATAAGATGTCACGTTTACCGAGGTGATACTGAGATCTATGTCAAAGGATCTGACAGTCGCATGTCTTGTCGTAGAAACTTTCTATAGAAGCAAAGATTTGCCATTGCCTTCTAGTCTTAAAAAAAAGGCCGCCGGTTATCTTGCTAAATCTGCCGGTTATCGCTTGTGTAACGATAACCGGTGACTCACTAAGATATCACTTTTCGCTATCTCAACTTCTAATAATCATATTTCTTCGATATATTTATTGATCTAATGTCTCAGTTACAATCCAAACACAAAAAGAATAGTACAGTAGATCCCAGAGACTAATAAAAATTTTGAAATTTTCTTGTTGGCTGCAAAGGGGATGCCACTCAATGCCGGTAAAACTTCAACTGCAACTTTTCTTGCAACAATTTTGGTCATTACAAGGGCTGATGTTTTAAGCGATTTACTTGTCTATTAAGTTGCGGTTTTACTGTATAAAAAATACTTCAACTGTGCGTCGTTTCAGAAAAGAATGGTCTGTGCGCAGAGATGTCTACGTGGACTGGCAGGTTGAGTTTGTTTTAAGGTGTTTCGCTTGTTCAAATTGTTTTGATTTGTTGTTTACAGATGTCAAGCAAAGCCCCTAAATCATTCAATTTCTTGATTACATAATACCTAGTTCTTAGGTGATGTAACAAAGCTGAAAAAACTGAAATGACTCTTAATTCCGTTTAATTCATTAAGGTCGAGGACAACTGTTGTACAATTTAACAACCACCTATGTTTTGCTTGTTGCACTTTCGCCTAATGGCTTAAATGCAAGAGATGAAACATTCTAAATATCTATTTCCGGTCTTGTCAACCACTTTCTTATATATATTTTGCGTGAATTTGTAACGATTCTCAATTGTACCTGATGAAGACTGGTATGGCCAGTCGAAATATTGTACAAAATGTATTTCACAAAAGTCGTATTGGCCTTGCTCTTTAATTCTTATATTTCATCTTGTTCCAACAATTTGATCATCTATTGATCCGACGAAAGCAGAATCTTCGTCAGCGGTTGCAAGCTTTTGTTCCTTCTGTTTTGGGTAAAACTGGCTAGACTCCTCCCAGCCGATGCGATAGGAATGGATCAGGCGTGATGCAGAGGCGGGCTGGTAATGCAAACTGGTTTAATTTATGCGCTAAACTATGAAAACCATAGCGTTTATGTGGGCGAATGCGCTTACAATATCTGGACTTCAAGAAGTCACGGCTGGGCCATGGCCTGGGGAGAGAGCTAGGCCATTAACAGCAGTTTTGTGCATCGACGACGGGGCAGGAACGTCACTTTTCCCAATCAATGACCAGGTTTTCCATTCTGCAATGGTTAAAAGTTTTTAGAGAGATTTTGCTACAACCCAGGCACAACCTTGACCCTGATGAACAAGTGGATTTTGTTTACGATGATGTACCAGCCCATCATATTCCTGTGAGCCCCGTTTCGGTTCTAACAGCAAGTTACCATACTATACTGTACGCATCTGCTCAACAACAACAACAACAAAGTTTTATTTAGCACTTTTTTCACAAGTTACAGAAGCAAAATATACAGTAATAAATACAGGATTGAGTGTTGATCACATACATAAGGGCTAATCTAGACAGATGGCTATTGAGAAAGTACTGGATGTTGTATAGTGTCAGCAGACGTAAGGGCCCCTTCAAGAGCAACGCATTATGGGAACAGTTGCAGCCCGCACAAAATGTGGACAATGGTTCCGTTTCAGGGAGACTTATCTATCTCAAGGTATATAAATAAAGGGGAAACTGGTGGCATAAATTATTTTATTACATGAAATTTTGGCGTCATTTGAAAAATTCATATTTTGCGACGCTTTTATTAAGGGACTTTTCATAATTTTTTGAAACTTAGGTCACTTAGAATTCAATGACTGAAATGTATACACACGAAGTCATCCGCTACTCGTTGAAATGAACTGTAAAGCAGCGTGATCGTGTAAAACGGACCAGACGGCGGAATCACAAATTGCAGTTTCATTCGTCATACAGAGACATAAGTTCTTCATAACAGAATTTTCACAAGTTTTCAACCACTCCATAGAAACTATGCTATATGTAGAGTTTGATAAAAAGAATTTTGAAATTTTGAACTTAATTTATTAATATTCAAGCTTTAGCTTCGCAGAAAGCCCGGGTTATATACTTTCTGCCGTGTTTTTAGTGTTCAGTCACGAATTGCTGTCTCACAAAAGCGCATGCGTGAGGGTATGCGTTGGAGCGCATACGCAGGTCAGCCTAGAATGTGAACATGGCTGGTTGAGTACATGAGTGATGGCGGACTTATCGAAGCGCTTGTTGCTGAACCAAGAATGCATGTCTAGTATGGAGTCTATTAATAAGACGCTAAAAAGTAGAGTTCGGGGTAGACCCACGGTCCGTGAAACTTATCTAAGATCGATTTACGGGCGAATTATATATCATGAACGATATGTATGGTGGCCCATATGGGACACAGCTGCATCCGAAAACAAAGTGCGCTCACGCCATTAGTGTTCACTTTCTTCATGTAAGTAATCTTGGTATATAACTAGACTTTCAATCAACAAAACGAGCACTGTGATTGGTTGATTCTTGGTTGCGTGCCCCTGATCAAATTCAAATGTATCCGGGATACAATTGCCCAGTTGTTGTCCGCGCGCCGATACATCACCATTTACTATATAAATTATGATTGTTTAAGGGAAAGTCTAAATATGTAATAAAGCACTTAATGTATAGTCGCTAGGGAAACAAGTTAGTTTTTTTCCTCGAGTCTTAATGTCCATTTTCCATCGGAACTCTCTGGAAAACAAAACTTACTCAGTGTTTCCCTGGAGACTATACATACAGACATAAACTGTATATGTTACTAAAATAGAAAATAACAAAACAGTTACTCATCAGCATGCATTCATAGACTCCTGCTGCTCCAAAGAAAAGTGGCTGCTCCGTTGAAACTGAGTTTGTCCGTAGAAAATTGGCTGCTCCGTAGAAAAGTGACCAAAAGTGGCCGCTCTGTAGAAAAGTAGCTGCTCCGTTGAAACTGAGTTTTTCCGCAGAAAATTGGCTGCTCCGTTAGAAAAGTGACCAAAACTGGCTGCTCTGTGGAAATTAAAGTAGCTGCTCCGTTGAAACTGAGTTTTTCCGCAGAAAAGTTTAAAAGCAGCAGCTCCATGGAACAGCTCGACCCAGTCTCAACTAGGCTCGAACATATTATATGCTAGTAAAAGTAGCATATTATGCTTTTAGCAGTGCTCATTTTTTTGTCCAAATTATTGTGTTCGACGAAGGAGAACGCATACTAATCTTGACGTTACTCGTGGGCTCAAGCTTGATGCCATCCGTTTTTGAGCGATTTTCGTCTGGCTGACTGGGTGCCGGACTCATAATGCTTCGACTCCACGTCATTGTGACCGTGGTGGCATTGTGACCAAAAACTTGAGTAAAAAAGTCGAACGCCTTTCACTAATCTCTGGGTACTAATAGTATTATGCTTAAATTATGCTTACCTTTTAGAAATCATGCCACCTGTTTTTCATATGCCGGTTGCAAAATAAATGAGATAACCAAAAAACGCAACACTTTTTTAATTTATCCATATTCACGGAAGCACTTTTTAGCTTTTTCAGCCGTCTTTTTCTTCTGAAGAGATCTTTTGTGTTGTTTTGCTTCTTATTTTCATTAACAAAACGAAAGTACCTAATATATTTTACATTACAAACCTACACCTGTATACACGAACATCAGTATGTCCGATACATTATTGTTCTTGTATGTAATCAGCAATTACTATACTGCAGCATTACGCTTGCTTGCAGGCAATCTGAAAGGGCATAATCCTGCTGCTCATTAAATGAGGCTGACATTATATTAGACTCTATCTGCAGCAGCTGAAAACGGTTGGACAAGAAACCCCTTCTCAGAAGACAACCGATTAGGAAGCTGCATGCTTTTTGTGTAACTGCCACCTTCTCATTTCTTTTCCTCGGGTTCAATGACCACATTTGATCCTGCTGCTGATTAAATGAGGCTGACAGTATATTAAACTCTATCTGCAGCAGCTGAAAACGGTTGGACAAGAAACCCCTTATCAGAAGACAACCGATTAGGAAGCTGCATGCTTTTTGTGTAACTGCCACCTTCCCATTTCTTTTCCTCGGATTCAATGACCACATTTGATCCTGCTGCTGATTAAATGAGGCTGACAGTATATTAGACTCTATCTGCAGCAGCTGAAAACGGTTGGACAAGAAACCCCTTCTCTCAGAAGACAACCGATTAGGAAGCTGCATGCTTTTTGTGTAACTGCCACCTTCCATTTCTTTTCCTCGGGTTCAATGGCCACATTTTGGGAAGCAGCAATATATTGCGGTAGCTCTCTTACAATGGAATCGATGGTTTTCGGTCACTGTCGAGTAATGAAAAGATCCTAAGGACTTCTAAGTTAACTGGTGTTGGTCTCAATCAACCATCTGTCACAGAGCACTTCACCCTCGCTACAAACCTGGCTAAAGCGTAATATGCATATGTAGACAAATAACAGAAAAGGGGTCTCGTGGAACTTAAATAGAAATCGAATGTTTCAAAAAGTCAATCCAACT
>JAOBRD020731042.1:0-14224 GCA_027575215.2 Hydrozoanthus sils
CAGGTTGTACTCTAGTTTTGTTGTTCATTGTACTCGATCGTGTGTATATGATCACCTCAGGTAGACTAAACATTGAGTAATATTTTATATATTTTTTAAATATTATATGTTAAATTTAAATTTTCTATAATTCATGTCGGTTCCGGTAGTTCCGATGGTTTCGTTCCGTCGGTTCCGGACGTTTCGTTTCGATCCGGTGTTCCGGGTTTTAGTACATGCCCCTTTGAGGTAACAGTTTGCCTTTATAAATGTTTTACTTTTGCAGCTGAGCATTCACAATTTGTAAAGCACATGTGATTTGTAAACTGTCTTTTTTCAATATATCTAGGATAGGCCAACCATGAAACAAAAACAATAAAAACTTATTTCAATTACTTTCTCAATGTTCGTATTCAATCCAGATGCTGTAAATCTGTAAACCTAAATCTATAAATGACCATAAGGCAAAAAAAACTAAAGTTTCTTAATATGTTTTTTTGTCAACAAAGTGTTGTGTTCTTTGTCCAAAGCATCTAGGGAGCTTGATATCTATTTTCAATAATATAAAATAAATGATCCTGTGAATTTATATTTCACTGGAAATAATTATGGGCAAATTAAAAGTGTGTAGTATGCTTCTCAATAGCCCGCTGTTTGTCTGGCTGGGCATGCTGAGAGCACAGTGGTGGGGGTACAGCAGGTAATGGCTCTACAAATAATTTTATACAAAGAGGATTATATATTCATTATAGCTAACACCTCAAAAAGCAATCACAAATCAATATAATTATAAGTGCAATTTGTAAGAACCTTTCTTCCAATGTGGCCATCTTTCTTGTATTTAGGATATGTGATGAGGAACTCCAGTTTTCCTTCACGATTCCATTTTTGTTGGTGCCCACTGTTTTCACATTGTAGTGTAAAGCTACCAACAGTAGACGAAAGTACATGCCATGGAAATGAAAATGGTACATTTTAAGGGTAAGCTGGTTCAAAAGGCTATGATTTCCTTCAACTGTTGAAGTTTGCCCATAAGCAGTCTGAACACTGACTTATATCCGACAAGATTTTAATATTGTAATGTATTTTAATATATATATTTTATTGTAATTTTGCACTTTATTTATTTATTTTTTATTTTGTTCTTTTTGGAGAAACTAGCATAACCATTGCTATATGTAAATTCGAAGTAAATAAAGTTATATATGTATGTATGTCAATGATTTTAGCTAGCATATCATAAGCCTCTGTATCAGGCTTAGACCATTTTGTAAGTTGCGTTTGATCCTTGTGCAAAGGTTGATGTAGACATTTTGGGTATACGTTGCCATGGTCTTCATGCTTGTTTTGAATATGTCTAGATTTCCATTTTGCCTCTATCAAAGACTTGTTACATGGTTCTGTTGTCAGAACACAACAGTAGAATTGATAAATAATCGATTTCACCCATTCCCCAACAAGACTACATGGGTATCCTTTTTGCAATATTTTGTAGTTTTTTTCTTATACTTTTGGCTACATGCCAATAATATCGTGAATAAATCAATAAATGTCATAATAATGCTGAACTTCTGGTAAACTTTCTCGAACCCACTTGTCAATTTGTTTGTGCCTGTCAGTTACCAATGCCCACACCTGTATATTAGCCATACTTGGCTGAATGGCCCATACTGTCACACCTACCATCCCCTCCCAAAATAACTTCAGATCCCTGTAGACTAGTAAAAGTATTGTTTGAGCCAGACTTTATTTACTGCATTGTGTAGATATATTTTTTTGGTGACAAAAAATGTTCTTGGATGTGTGTAAGCTGTGTTTATTGCCTTGAATGCATTAAGGAATCTGTTTTGAAGTTGACCAGAAAAACAAAATTGTGCTGCTCAATAGTATGTTTCCTGCACCCATGAGGATGGTGGGTGGAAAGTTTTACAGTACTTCGACTTACTTGAATTTCTGATTGGTGATGGACTATTATCTGAATAAATTACATCAGTAAAATCTTTTTCTTTCCCGTTAAGCAAAAGCTGATTGTGAAGTGGAGGTAACGTTATAACTACAGTAATGCTGTTATCACAAACCAGAGTAGAGGTACTTGAGCTTAGAGAGCTAATTTTGCCTTCAAACAAAGATGTGTCACTCAAGAGATTCAGACTGTGATTAGAATAACACAGTAATACTTGAGCACTGAACTGTGAAGGAATACTGGAGTCAGATTCATTATCAGTTTCCACAAAAACTGAGCATGATCCAAGGTGAGTTTGAGTAAAAGTATCTGCGATGGGTACACACTGCAGTTTGTTTATGGCCTTTGTTTAGCAAGAGCCAACTTACGATATTTGAAAAAAAGTAAACAAAATCGCTTTAGAACGAAAAAAAACGCTGTTCACATAGGAAAACTTTAAATTTTACTAACATATTTCAGCTAAATACATACTTTTTTGTGAACCCCGCTATAAATTTTCCAAGATTGAGAAAGTATTCGCCTTTGAAGTGCTTGCTGCACAGAACTGAATTTAGTGGATTTCAGTTCTCATTCATTTCGTACAAATTGTGTCCATTTCCGGGCTAAACTCGACTCCTTTGACCACTCGTACAACTGGTTTTCAATATGGTCGCAACATGCTGCAACACACCGACTTGGTATGCCGAAAACAATCAAAAACTAACAGAAAAAGATGAAACACAGACAAGCTAGACAAGCAAATTCGGCGCGTTTTTCGACCGAGTTCTGGGTGTGACGTCACAGCCTCGGCTTCGTGCAGCCAAGTGATCAACAAAATGTCAAGAAAAAACTTCCACTTTAGCTGCGTTTATTTGAAAAACGGAACAGTAAGTTGAAATAATTTTTATTTACCGATAAAACGCAACCCCATTCTCAGTAAGCCTCGAAGTTTCGGGGCTTTTTGAGTACCATGTCACTAGCACTTTAAGGACTTACTCCTGCTTGTTGATAAAGCCATTAAAAATCTTACTCCTTTATTCTTTACTGATTGCTTTAGTACCAGACAGAGGCCTAGAACACTATGTTTCAAACTACCAAGCCGAAAAAAAGCAATCAGATTCTAAAACATTTTCTCGAAGCGATTTCCAGTGATTATAAAACGCGAAGCATTTGTTATTCATTCTGTCTTGTTCAGTAAAAATCGAAGCTCTCTAAAGTCTTAAGAAAAAACTAGCTATCGAGTCCGAGCCTCAGCCTGTTCTTAAAAAGTTCTTAAATTTTGGCCAATCTGAACCTCTTTCTCATAAAATTAAAGTGTTCTTATAAAAACAGGCGGGTATTGCATTGATAAAGTCGTAAAGCTTCAAACTTGTTACATCTAATATTCGTTTGATATCTCGAATATTTAACAAGATCAAAATGATTCAGTGGTATTTTGTTTCTTATTGCTGCTTACGTTCGTGGCCATAGCTTGATAAGAGATAAATACAAAGTGAATTAATATTTAGGACCTGTTTACTTGGGGGATAAATCTCTCGCTAGGTTCAAAGGAGATTTTAACAAGCGCCGATGGTGCGAGCCTCCACCGGGATCCGGGGAATTGCTTCCCGGGGATATTTTTGGCAAATTGTTCTCACTGAAATACCAATTCTGGGGGTGTTTTCCATATTTGATGGGTCAAGTTTTATAATTTCCGACGACGATTGCAAACTATTTCTAAACTTTAAAACTTATTGAATGCAATTGAAAAAGAAAATGAAAATTATCTTTTTGAAACAGGTGCTTTATTGGTCAGTGTCTCGATAAGCTGGAATGATAGCACTGTACTTTTCTGATAAAAGTCTACAAAATTGCTTAAGAAAAACGTCGTTTTTCATTCGCTCTAACTGCTAAGCTTAGCGTCCTATGCATTTCATTTTAAGAATCGAGTAAAGGCGGCCACGCACTGGACGATTTTCCGTCTGAAGGCCCCCCCCGGCCGATTTTTAGTGGTATAAATCTAATCAGATCGTAGCTTACCACGCACTAACAGATTTAATTTCTTGTCGCAAGATTTAAAGGTTCAGTGCCCAAGCCACACTGCAATTGTAAGAACTATTTTCTACTTGTCACATGCGTGACATTTCGCTTCCCATTTGCTGATACACAAAGTAGTTCAGAGAAAATATCGGACGCTGCTGTACACAGACGGCAAAAAATGTCTAGTGTGTGGCAACCTTAATTGTTTTGAAAATCAACACCCAACTGGACGTAAAGGATGATACAAAGTTCTTCGATTCTAACCATAAACATAAAATAAAACAATATTCTAAACACTGAAATTTTGGATCCATGCCACATCCTTCATCAGAGTTCGAATTAAAGTTTACATGAGGCGTCCTTTTGATGAATTTGCATTCATCACAAACAAAGGACTTGAGTGCCCTTGGGAAAATCAATATGAACATTAAATGCGCTTAATATCTTAAAAGGGATACCAGTTTTCCAGAAATACATTATACATCACAAGATAAATCACAAATCAAATAACAGTCTCAGCTCATCACCGAATTAACGCTGCTTAGCCTTAGTAAACAAACCCCTTCCGGCAGCTGGTATATCGGAGGAAACAATGTCCACGGCTAAAAGAATGTTCAAAAAATGAACAATTGGCCGAGAAGCGAAAAACAGCGACCAAATTTTTTTGGTATCTTGAACAAGGGTCCCTTGCCATAATATGATATTTACTTAGAAGATGATGACTTTGCAAACTGTTCCACTCTACATAACCACATGTTTTCTGTGAAAAAGTTGGTAGAAACTCACACCTCACCTAAGACGAATGTTTTTGTTGATCCAGTTTTGTATTCTCAAAACCAGACTCCCTGTTTTCCATTGTAAGTGTAAGAAGAATTTAGATGTGGATAAACCCTGTAAGAAGGAAACGTTTATCTCTACAGACCAACGTTCCGAGTACTTAGCCATTTGCCGATCTTACACAATCATCTTCTTGTATGAGTTCTCCTTTTACACGATATTCTTCCTTCTTGTTCAGTATCTTGCGGCAGTCCTGCTCTCTTCAGGTGAAACTTCCACTCATTTTTCAGTGGTAATTTCACTTAATAAGGTCGAATACCGAGCGCTTATGAACAGCACTAGAAAGAACACAAAAGGAGAACAAGGAACAAGATCGTGGAAAAGAAGAACTATCATGAGAAGATAACAGACTACAAATTGTTTGACAAGAACGCGATAAAAAAAACAAGGAACAAGATCGCGGAAAATAGACTAGAAATTGTTTGACAAAAACGCGATAAAAGAAACAAGGAACAAGATCGTGGAAAAGAAGAACTACCACTAGAAGATAACAGACTAGAAATTGTTTCACAAGAACGCGATAAAAGAAACAAGGAACAAGATCCTGGAATAGAAGAACTACCACAAGAAGAAAATAGACTAAAAATTAGGGAGCTTAAGCAGCGAGGACGCCAACATTGACAACGACGGCTCACAAAAAACACATTTCTTGCTTTTCGACCATGTCTCCCTCGTTTGCCCTCTCTTTTGTTTTAGTAACGCTTTGTGAACAGAAAAAGACGAAAGCTCCCAGCATAAAGACAAACGAAGATTGAGAAAATTTTCTGCAGCCGTAGTCGTAATAACTCCAAAATAAAGCTTTTCACGTTGTAATTTTCAAGACGACGGCGTGCAGGTGGCAATCACGGTGTATTCCAACGTGCAGCTATTGTCTTCACTATTGTTCACTGCCGCTGTTGTCGGCGTTGTCGTCCTCGTTGCTTAAGTTCCCTATTGTTTGACAAGAACGCGATATAAAAACAAGGAACAAGATCCTGGAATAGAAGAACACCACAAGAAGAAAATAGACCAGAAATAGATAGACAAAAACACGATAGAAGAAAACAAGGAACAAGATAGTGGAAAAGGTTAATTACCACAAGAAGATAATTGACTAGAAGTTGATTGTCAAGAACGCCATAGAAGAACAAGGAACAAGATCGTGCAAAAGAAGAACTAACCCTAAGAAAATAATTGACTAGAAATTGGTTGCCAAGAACGCGAGAGAAGAACAAGGAACAAGAACATGGAAAAGAAAAACTACCCTAAGAAGGCAATCAATTAGAAGTTTTTGACAAGATCGCCATAGAAAGACAAGGAACAAGATCGTGGAAAGAAAGGATTACCCTAAGAAAATCATTGACTAGAAGTTGATTAATTGTCAAGAACGCAGTAGAAGAACAAGGAACAAGATCGTGGAAAAGAAGAACTACTACAAGAAGACGTTAGACTAAAAGTTGTTCGACAAGAACGCGATAGAAGAAGAAGGAACACGATCGTGGAAAAGAAAAACTAGTTACCACAAGAAGAAAATAGACTATAGAAATTGTTTGACAAGAACGCGATAAAAGAAACAAGGAACAAGATCGTGGAAAAGAAGAACTATCACAAGAAGAAAATAGACTAGAAATAGGTAGATAATTGACTAGAAGTTGATTGTCAAGAAAGCGATAGAAGAACAAGAAACAAGAACGTGGAAAAGAAGAACTACCACAAGAAGATGGTTCAAGCAGCCACAATAATCCAGCTGAGGACTATTTTAACTCGATTTTGCACAAACATACAATCGCAAGCATTGTTGCAAAGCTATTTATACGTTACAGTTTCCACTTAGCAGCTGACAGTTTGTTTTTAAATTTTTAACAGTTTTAACGCATTCTCATAACTATAAGAACAACTATAAATGAGACATGTGAAACGAACACGGTTGAGCTCGACTTTGAAAGCTGTATAACTAGAATGAATTAAACAGTTGGTAGCACTTATCTGCACCATTACAAGTTGTACAAAAATTACAAGAAATTAATTGCCGTAATGATACTTTTTTTGCTATTCTGGAGAAAAAACAGATGTACATCATTAGTGCAATTTTAACTCATCCAAGGTTAAGGATTGGCAACAGATTTTAAAAAAATTGAAATTTTGCCTGTCCAACAACTGATGTCATCGGTTGAAAACAATAATTGTTAATATCTTGTGAACCATAAGAAAATTTGAAAGTTTTTTCACCGCTGTTCCTCATTTAGAAAGGTCTATCAACTGGGGTAACAAGATGTTCAAGTCATAGGTACTTTGAAGAAAAATTTAGCTATAGAGAATCTACAAACGAACTTTTTTTGACAAACATGTTCTTCATGCTATTAAACACCAATGATATTTCTAAGGGAAGAAGTCAAAACAATGGTATTTTTAAGGAACCCAATTTTGTCGTGGGAGGTGGTGGGTGGCGGCACAGACCCCCCTACCTTACCCGCCACCACTTTTTCAGAGCTCAATTTCTCAAAACCTGACTTAGGGGTATTGGTTTTTATTGCATTACACTCCTCTCTCCATAAGGATGGCGTTGGTGCAAGTACTTTATCAATATCTATTTTATTGAACATGATATTTGCTCCTGAAATTCAGCCTTTTTGAAAAAGGTGGTGGGTGGTAGCATATAATACCCCACCCCCCTAAATTGGGTTCCTAGGAAATGCCATTGTTTTGACCTTTTCCAGAAATTATGCTATTACGGGTTTTCCAGGTTACTAGTTTAAACCCTCAATGTACAACGCGAATGACGTCAAATATACTGAACCGTTTGTTTAACTGCGGATTGACTTGTGCTCTCACGTGTGATTAGAGATAAAATGTCTTGCATGTTCATTAGCATTTTTGTTCAGAACGTTTTCTGTCTAATAAGTTGTTATTTTCCCTGATACTTGCAGCTCATTTTTTGTTGTGCAAGCAGCCTTTCAAGGTTGGTTCATCTTATTTTATGTTGGTATGTAATAGTTTATAGCATATGGATATTTTAGAACGTATTCTAAATTAATTCTCTCTGTTTCCATTCCTTTATCAACATAGATACAACAGATTTATATTCCATATTCCATTAGGTCTGCTGCAAGGTTTGTCAATGTTCAAGAAAAATGTAAAAAAGCGTGCTGTTATTTAGTGTTTAGTTTCAAAATAACTTAGAAATCATTTAGTCTAGTAATCCTAAATGTGTTACAGCGGAAAAAAAACGAAATAAAAAATTAAAGAGTGAACTATGTAAATAGATACAACGGATTGACTGTTTTAACTAAAAGTTTTTAAACTTACTCTATTCTCCATTACGTTTACCCAGCCATGTTCAGTGACGTTGTTTAGTTTGGTGTCAACAATAACATAAATGCAAGGTGGTCAGTGATAAATTATCCTTTTTTTTGTTTAGTGGAGAGATGTCCTGTTTCATTGCCCCAAAAATCGTCCCCAAAATGTCGCCTGATTCGAGAGCAGAAGTTGGCCGTTCAGCGGTCAATATACCAAATAAAGCCCCCGAGCCGGGGCGGTATCAAACCTCCCCTGGTCAACATGACAAAAGAGCAACTCATGGAGGTTCTTGGTGCAGATTCCTTCGCAAAGTATCACATGCAGCTCTACGTTCAGATGCTTTTGTTCAACCGAAAGGTTTTTGCTCAGTGGACGAGCGTAAACAATGGAACACCAATTAAAGAGATTGAAAACTACAAAAAGATTTTGTATTTCTTCCTTACTAGACAAGAACCGTTTGGCGGGGTAAGTACAAGAACCGTTTTCACCTCATGAGAGAAGCCTGGTAAAGAGTTGAAATCCGTCATTTTAGGGGTCGCTAAAAAAGTAGTATTCAAAGCAATGTGATAATCTCTTCCCATCCGTAATATTTTCAGCTACTTAACAATTTTCAGTTATTAAGTCGAAAGTTTATATCTTATTGGTTTTTTCATCCAAAATTTCAAAGTTATATTGGCATTTTTGATGGTGTTTTGTTTTTCGGTTTGGTAAGAAGATTGGTAGGTCTCCCAAGCGAAGGAAACCTCCGACCAAAGAATTTAAGACCGTAAATATTCGTCTTAAGCAATTTGTTCTCGAGATATGGAAGAACAAGAAACAGACATCTGGAAATGGGCAACGCTCACACAGCAGTTCTGATCGATGAATACTTGGTGCATAGTGGTCCTGGAAATACTAACAGCACATAGAAACCCACAACGAAGCGGCAGCAAATAGATTTTGGTATCAATTGTCGAGAAGAGATAGCAGGAACTTTATTTCTTTTGTAGACTTTGTATACCATCTTTTTGCCTCTCAAAAGCATTATTTGGCAGTGTCTGCGCGTTTTCTGTCGCAACGCTTTGCTGTCTGACATTCTTGCAATGCTGTTGATTTGTGCCACACTGAATGCATTTTGCACCGCACTCTCGGCCCGTGTACTTGCAGGGTCATCCAGGAGTTGTTCTGTTTTGTTTTCGACTGCACGTATTCTTGCGCTTGCATGACTGCTGTTCGCAAAAATCAAATTAGAACAACGTAATTAATACTAATGTAAAGCACGAAACAAATTGCACTTATTACCGGTTCCGGCAATCGAACGCAATTTGACTCTTCGTCGCCTTCGACTTCGTGACCTTCGATATTTACTTCTGCTTCATTTTCTTCACAAAGGATCGAGCCAGATAAATTTTCTTCTTTTATTTTACTCGAGAGGTACCACCTGTTCTATGGGAATTTCACACTCTTCGCAACTTTCGCCTTCTTCGATGAGTAAGTCACAATCCAGCTTCTTCACAGCTCTGCGAATAATTGTTAAGGGCGAGAGAGAGAGCCTAACGTTTGCATTAAATTTGGCATGTGTCCTGTCTCATGTCAATTAGCCGCTCCGCTTTCTGCTCACAATTGACAAATTGACAACAAAACCATGACATTACCAGGCCCCTACCGTGAGGTGGAAACGGTTCTTTAAAGTACGAGTTTCTTTCTTTCTTTCTTTCTTTCTTTCTTTCTTTCTTTCTTTCTTTCTTTCTTTCTTTCTTTCTTTCTTTCTTTCTTCCTTGTTTTTTTTTTTTACATATCGTGTTTTCTTTCTTCTATATCGTTAGAAACAATTTCGCACGCCATCAATGGAAGAACCATTTAGAGATGTCATCAGTGAATGGAACAGCGATAAGCTGTTTGCTTCGCAGCGCTTGGCGGGACTCAATGTGATGTCATTGAGAAGAGTGTACAGAGCAGCAGGTGAGCAACACCTTTGGACAAACTAAGACGATTCCTGTGCTTTAACACTTTCAGCCCCAGAAAGTCTTCCCCCTACATAGCTCATATAAAAAAGGTTATCAGTTGTAATAAGATATTGTAATTCGGATTTAAATGTTATTCAATGTTTTTTAACTAGATGTTTCAAGAGACAATATACCATAGAATATTCAAATATTTTTAAAATTTTAGAACAATGCGACAAAAGATTGTTCTGTAAAATAAATAGTAACTCGTGCCATCCTCTTTATTATTTTCTCCCGAAAGTAAAAGAAACATCCAGAAGCTGAGAACTCAAACATCTGAAAGACCTAAAGTCAACACGGAACGGTTTAAGAATTGTTTTTTTAATAGAATAGTTTTTTAATACAACTTAACTAGGAAGTAATTAAGTAACCTTTTAAATCTTGTAATATCAACTATTTATATATCTTTTACCATTGTAACATTTGTTATGTATTTTTAACAAGTTATATTAAAGACATATTATTATTGGAAATTAGAATCACTTTTCGGGCATTGTACACGATGAGTATTTTACGTTTGTGAGCCCAAAAAATCTTACACTGTTTTCCCCAATGCCCTCCAATGTGACAATAGTAATAGATTTATGGTTCTTGATCCCTTTTCAGAGCTCATCTTAAAGTGCATATGAAAAATTGTATTACCCCAGTGAATAGACTTTGTTAAATGAGGAACTTAGAGGTGGAAAAAAGTTCTCAAAATCTTTCATGATTCATGAGTTATCATCATTTAAAGTTTTCAACTGATGACGTCACAATTGGTTCCGCTAAATTTGCATTTTTATGAAGTCTGCTGCCAATTCATAACTTTTGGATGAATTCGAATTAAACTTGGACTTCTGATCTATCTACCTCGACTGGATACAGCAGCAGCCCAGGTTTGGCTTAAATACATCCAAAGGTTATGGATTGGCAGCAGATTTTTAAAAAAATGCTAATTTGTTTGAACCATACATCATGTCATTGGTTGAGAACTTTCAATAATAATATCTCAAGAAGCTTGAAAAATTTTGACAAACGTTTTCCACCGCTATTCCTTGTTACGCAAAGTCTATTCACTGAAGTAATATTTTTTTTTACTTCATATACACTTTAAGCCCTAACCATTGGCTCCGGCTAAAATGAGACGGACCAAAACATGTTTATACCCGTGAACATAAACTCTATAATTGTTTTATTGATCAATCATAAAACGCTACCGAAGATGAAAAGCAAGATTCTCCTAAACTGGTAAAAGGAGAAGTATTGGTTTTAGTGGGGAGAATTTTTCAGTACGTCATTTGACGTATTTTGGGCTGAAAGGAATAAATTACCACTCGATTATAGCTTATTCCGGTTTGGTAGAGATTCCCTAGGGAGAGCGACAGAACTGATAGTAGCCAGCACGTGATTTAGTAGCAATATATGAATGGTGAAGTTTGCCTTTTAATGATATTTCATTTGTAGTAAGCAACCTGCCACTTCATAAAGAGATATTCCCTTTCGTAGTATTTAAACAGTCGAGATTTGTTTGTATCTTCAATTGTTAGTGTGATTTTCACCGGTTTTATTGCAGGGTTCGATCTATGGCGGCCTGCGTGTCTCAGACAACTAAAACAAACCAAAGATCACTGAAATGTCTTTCTTTTTAACAGGTGGCTAACAAACACCATTGTTAACAAAGTTAAATTATTTTCTGGTAAATAGTATAGAATTCCACCTAGAACTTATAAATCTCAACTCCAACTCAACACCTGAATTGTTATTTTAGGGTCCTGCACCGCTAATACTTGTGGGAACGGTTTCTGTTTAAATAATGGCCGCTGTCGCTGCTACTTCGGATTTACAGGTCCTAATGCTAAGCGATACAGCTATCGCATCGAGGTACGGTATCAATCTGTATTGTAGATTGGGTAGGAAATCATTGCAGCACTTTAACTTTTATTAAGTCTCAAATATCATAGCTAATCCTGAAACTGCTCAGATGTTTGTGTAATTGGGGGATTTTTAATGGAGAGGGAAACTGGAGTACCCGGAGAAAACCACCGACGTCGGAGAGGGACCACAAACCCAGCTCACATACTTTCCCGGCTAAGAATCGAACCTGGGTTGGGTTGGTGAGAGGTGAGTACTCTACCACTACACCACCCCGACGCCTCAAACAAACAAAAGGAAATGAGACTCGAGAATGATGGTTGGTTCGGTGTGGAGCTAAGCCAAGTTGACACGATTTTCTGAGCTTTTCGTTGTTACTTTGTTTTGTCATTTTCAAAGGTTTGTAAAGTAAATCATCTTGATCAATCGCTTTGATCAGTTTAAGAATGATTTTGATTGTTAAACCATCAAAAAGGCCTCAACCGTATTGTGTTTCGTCACAGTCTGATACATAGCTTCATTTGCTTTATAACTTTCAAAATTTCCCCGGATCTCTTGAAGACTCGTTCACTTTGACGCTTGTTTGGTCCGTCTACTCGCTCGTTCGCATCCTACAACAAAAAGATCTAGCTACGGGCCTGGACTTAGGCTTCTCCATTTGCTATATAACAGATTCTACACGCGGCGAGTAGAAACAACAAAGCACACAGGTGGACAAACGAAAACTCGACAAAACCCGACTTCTCTACAGTTTTTTGCTTCGCTTTCTTCTTTATGAAGAACGTCTGGCTCAAAATTTGCTGCTACTTCGCAATCAACTAAAGTACAAATTTCTATCAAAATCGTTGACAAGAGGGAATCTGTCGAAAACCAATATAACACGCTTTTTCTAAATGATCTATGTAATGGTTTTTCGCCAAAGGCTCAAATGGCAAAGTGAATATCTGGTGATTAATCCCCGAGAGAAAGTCGAACTAAGCGTTAGGCAAATAATTGTTTTAGCAAAATTACTCAGATGACTATCAGAGAGCAAAATAAAGCCATTGCCAAAAATTTTCGAAAAAATTTAATTTGTTCCTGTCATTCGCTTAGTTGCGTGTATCGACATCTGAAACAGTTTTCAATCTTTCATTAATTAGCACAATAGTTACAATGATGTTGCACTAAGTAGATGAAAAGTGTTATCCCGAACTTTGTTGAAAGCTTAGTGCTTTTTGTTAAAGGCTTTTATCTTGTCCTCCGAAAGATTCAACGAAATGCGAGGCGGCCATTTTGAAAATTTGTTACAGGTCGGCTATATTCACCAAGAGCGAGGTGATTTTAGCGGGCATAGCTCGCCCGCCTCAACGAATGAGGGCAGCGGAATCTCTTAAATCACCTGAGTAATTTGGTTTTGACCAATCGCAGCGCTCACTAAATCAAATTCATATTTTAGCAAATTATAAGAGCAGCCTGGAGGTCTTACCAACCACTTTCTACTTTTTCAGGCCGACGACTGCCTAACTCGATGCTTTTACTCATGTCCCAGAGTTCCTTCTCGAAAACACGGTAATTTGCTGCACTTGTGGTAGTAGCGTCTCATGCATATGTTTGACGAGTTGCGAGTTTCTCCCAACCTATTCACAGAAAACACTCGGATATAAGATTGGACAACTTATATAATTGCAGAAGAGTTAATTGTTATCTCATTTTAACCTCTTAACTAATCGCAGTGACTGTCGTCCTGAAACAAAAATAGAATTCGACTCTATTTACATGTTAGTTGAAATCAGTAAGCGGTGTATTTGTTGAGAGTTTGTTGAGCGCAGTCAACTTTATCAACACTTGCCAAATCTACACCTCGTCAAGGATGGTGGAGTGGTTAGAGCTTGTTAAAAATTGAGGACGATCATACATATATGTGTATATGTACGTATGTGTGTGTAGGTGTTTGTATGTATGCCACAGGTGTGTTAAAATCGAAAGATTTTTGTTATCTATTTCAGGTTTAAAATGGTCAGAGCTGCAACCACTTTTGAATCCTAAGTTTGATTGGGACGGTGCGATCAAAAAGGTCTTAGAAACTCAAGATACACTGAAATCGGTTGGTCTTCCTTCATACCTCTTAGTGTTGAGAAATTACTTTTAAGAGAAAAAGGGTGAGGGAAGTGGGACATCGAAGAGCGGGGTGCGGAATGTCAAAAGGTGGGAGGCGAAAAACTTAGCATTATCAGGGTACAGGGGAAACGTCATAAAGGGCGGGAGATATAGAACCATGAAGATACGGTAGGCGAAATAAGGGGGGTATAGGAGGCGGGAGGTTCTGTCCTCCCTGTCAACCCCCCCCCCCCTCCTC
>JAOBRD020731151.1:0-11989 GCA_027575215.2 Hydrozoanthus sils
AGTAGTAGTAGTAGTAGTAGTAGTAGTAGTAGTAGTAGTAGTAGTAGTAGTAGTAGTAGTAGTAGTAGTAGTAGCAATTTCATTATCTTAATCATAAGCTGTTGGCAATTTGTCCGAACATTTTATTATTGATTGAAATATCCAAAAATGTTGCATTATCTTGCATTATCTTGCAACATTTTTCTAGTGTTAAAGCAAGGATGTCCTCCGTTATTGGCAATTCTCTTCTACAGTTAATACATCTCTGTCACTTCAACTGCAGCTTTGACCCAATTCCTTACAATCTCAAAACGTGGATAACTATAATTACTGTGTTTACAGCTGAGGCGAACAAGCCAGAACACAATTAATTCGAGCTGTCTCGTATTTCATTGTAAAACGTAAGCTATCATTCTCCAATGGAAATTTTCTATGCTTAAGGAAATGCATTCAAACTAGAAGAAAATGCCATGCACTCTAAACAAGGTACCAAAGAAAATGTTTCTTGAAGAAGGTCAGTGAATGGAAATAATGCATGTAGTTAGTGTAATTATTAGTTTAGAAAACTATGTACTATGTTTATTGTACCTCGTTCTTTTCTCGGATAGTAAGAAATAGTTCATAAATCGGCAGCGTGGCAACTGTCGAGTAATGTTGCTCAGCTTAACTGTAGAAACGAAGCGTAGCTGAACGCTTCTCTAGCTTTTCGAGTGCTTCTAAACAACCTCCCGAGTGCACTATAACTGCATAGCTGCACGCTGCTTATGAAATATTTCTTTTATAACATAGCCTTCATTTTCACACAAAAATATTATTCAAAACGAGGCTTTTCTTTGCTGGCAAGCACAAGTTCCGCATATACGTTGTGCATGAATGAACCCCTAAAAGTTTTGAAATCTACAAAGCTTTGCAATGAATATAGTATTCATACTGACGTGATAGTTCCGAACTTGCCCATTGTCCCGCTACCCATAGTATTGACATTTTTTGACTAAATTCTAACGCTCGCTTGACCATCCGAGAACAAAATGAGGTAGTACGAGTAGGCAAATCAAAGTTTACCCAACTGGGGTGGGTACAGGGCAAGATTAAGAGGTGTACTTTCTGGTGTATCGGCTATAGGACGCCGCTGTAGGTCTCCCTGAGTAGTAAGAACTTCCGGATGAGCTATACGCTGATCCATATCCGGTACGAGCTCCGTAGCCTGTGGTGCTTCTACCAACGTTGAATTTGTAAGTTGATGTGGGGCGGCTTCCCCCGCTTGTTGTCCTGCGGCGGCTAGCGCTGGCTGCTGAACCGCTGTACATCGACATTGTCGACTCGCCTTGCCTGCTGCCGCTCTCAACTGACTCGGTTTTCTCAGTCAGAACGGTCTTTGTGTCAGGTGACTGGACTTTTGGTGTTGAGGTGGCACTTATTCCTGCGATGTAGGCTGTGTCCTCTCCTTCCATTGTGGTCACATTCTTGGTTACGGTTGAGCTTGAACCTCCGGCAAGCTGAGGTAAGCAAATGACAAAAACGTGATATAAGAACTTAATGGTGCAGTTAAGCACCGGTAATTCGAATTTTCAAGGAAAATTGAAATCACTTCGAAAGATCGGGGTTTCGAGTTATAGGGGGTTAGAATTACAGTAAATATATAATGAGGCAAATCTGGAGAAAAGTCAGTTTTGCTTCGAGTTAGCGGGGAATTCAAGTTATGGGAGATTCGATTTATCGGGATTTGACAGCAATAGCTTCTTTTGTTTCATCCACCGGCTGCTAGTTAAAAAAAACTTACTCAAATTTGTTATTGTGCTAATAAAGAAAACTCTGAACTTATACAAGGGCAATGCCAAGCTCCAATCGTTTTCTACAATTTCAAAAGTAAAATGACCTCAAAAGGTCACTCAAAGCATATCTCCGGTTTCGTTAGTGCTAAGCGGATGAAATTCTGTGACTCCCCCTGGATAGAACACTAATTCATCACAGGTTAGCCCACAGCAGAAGCTGGTACTCATTTATACAGCTGAGTCGACTGGAACAATTCCGGTAATGTCAGTCTAACTCAAGGATCGACACAACACAGTGATCTGACCGGGGCTCGAACTCTCGACGCCGGCCTAGCTTTACTTGTATAATACCAGAAACGAGTTCTAGTGCTGGAGACAAGCTTACCGCAGTACTTTTGCCTTGGTCTGGGGTGCCACTTGTAGAACGCACGGTGCGTTGAATAACATAGGAAGTAACTGGCTGATACTCATGCTTCAACACTTCCTTCAGACGCAACTCAGCCTTCTCGTAAGCTTCCTCTGCAACATAAAGCTGCTTCTTCAAGCTCTCGATCTCCCTCTGATTGGCAGTGATCTTCAGCCTCAAATCGCTCACCATGGCGTCCTTCCCCTGAGTGTTGCTGCTGTAGTATTCGATCTCGGACTTGAGTTCGCGGATTTCTTTTTCCAATTTGTAGCAATATTCTTGTTTCTCCCACAGTCCTTGCTTGATTCGGGTCTCCATGTCCTCTTCCAGTTTTGTCTTTGCAGCCAACAAGATATTGTAGTCTTGTTCCAGTTTCACATTCTGTAAAATAATTAAAACAATCATTTACATCAAACCTTTATCAGTGTAACTAATCTCAATGTTATTATAACTACTACAGACAGTGGTTCGACCGGGACTCGAGCTTGCTACCCTAGGACTACGAGTCGAACAACTTTATTTCTGATAACATCACTACTACGTAAAGTACCAGTCTTCTCTCTGATAGTCCTCCAAGGCCAGACGTTGTTACCTAGTACCGATTTGAAGAGGGAGGAAAACCGGAGTACTGGAAGAAAAACCCTTGCAGTCAGATTGAGATTGACAAATCTCAGCTCGTGTACATGCGGATTCGATCAGTCCCTGGTCTACCGAGGTGGGAGGCGCGACTGATAAGCGCTACGCCAACCTGACTCCCCAAACACTCTAACCGCTTGGCAGCTGCACCGCCTACTTATTCTCTTGAAAATCATACTTTTAAACCAGCGTAAAAATACTGCTAGGTTGCAAAACAGTCCCGTAGCGAAACTATTAAGGTACCTGAAGACTTGGGACCTAACTAAACACATTGTTATTAGTACTGTTTAAAAATTCTTCAAGATACCAAAAAGCCTTAAAGCTTTTTCTACGTCTCTTTCTAGCCAGGTGTACCAACCCATTTCAGCTCTTTGCTGGATGAATTTCCCTA
Source organism: Hydrozoanthus sils (assembly GCA_027575215.2). NCBI lineage: Eukaryota > Metazoa > Cnidaria > Anthozoa > Zoantharia > Hydrozoanthidae > Hydrozoanthus > Hydrozoanthus sils. The sequence continues at coordinate 3,185 of JAOBRD020731151.1, forward strand.
GTTCTTCTTTTCTGACTCCAGCAGCTGGGTTGGCTTTGGTGATTGTGTATCATGCAAAGCCTTACACTCAATCATTATGCCAGTTTTTTGATAAAAAAAAGTTATTTCTAAACTCTTTCTCTAAGCGATTTGGGATTTTAGCACGCTAAGTTTTATGGGTAATCTTAAAAGTTCTCTTCTTTTTCATTATGATGATTAGGCAAGTTTCTAGAATTATTTCTATATTACATTCTTTTTATAACAATCTTTTTTTTTATAATGAACGTATAGCTGAAAATAGACAAAAAATTAATAAAAAGCTTAGAACACACCCGAGGCTAAGAGATGGTCAAGATTTTTACTTCGTTATCTTACGGTACAAAGTCATGGATTCGTTCTTTTGATTTCAAGCTTTAAGCTTTCGGAACGTTTACGCTTTAGAAAAAGCAAACTAAGTACACGCTATTTTGTATGAGAACCAGTAAATTTTTCCTAGCCTCGTTCTTACACAATATAATAAAAGCGTGTACATCAAATTTGTATGACTATGTTATTGTAAAACGGGGGATCACTTTTTCCTAAGAGTGCTCGATTCACACCGATACACCAGAGCTTGATAAAATATAAAATCGTGCAAATAGAGATGGGAGTTTAAAACATTTAAAATGCTGGTTAAACTGATTTAAAACAGATACAACGGACACAAATTTTCCTTCAGGAAAACGACATTCATGAACACGACACAGCCCTATCCAAGCGCATTTGGAACTCAAGGACAACAACACCAGCCACAACATTGAATGGTCCATTGTGACAAAAGCGGACGCCTACAAAGAGAATCAAGAAAATTGCAACCTTTGTTTAATGAAAAAATTCCACTTCCTTAACGTTGACAAAAGCACTTTGAATTGCCCAACAAAAGACCAGAACTAGTTATGAAATGCCGGCATGAGAACAAGTTTTACGTGTCAAATTACAAGCCCCGCACGGACGACCACCCCCAATAAATTGAACTAGAATCGCGTCAAGCGTGAAACTGTACAGTTACAAAATTTTACCCATTATTTTATCTAAATGTTTTAAACTTTATCTCTATTTGCACGATTTTATATTTTATGGCTATATTAGTAAGAACATTTGAGACTAGAATCTCAGAATATTTAAGAGCATTCATCCTCGGCGCAAAAATTAGACGCCCTCCTAAAAAAGAGTGTATTTTGTAAAACGCTCTATCAGAAAACTTGTCAGTCGTCAAAAAGACAATGTGGTCTTGTGTAGTCTAACCTTAACGTTTGACTGCTCAGATTTAATCTTTCCGATCTCCAAATTCTTAGCAGAAATTTCCCGCCTCAACAACTCGATTTCAGATCGTAGTGATGTAATCATTGTTTCCTTCTCTTGTACTTCCTTGCGGTAGACTGCAACTCGGCTCTCAATTTGCACAGAGACATTCTGTTCGCTGCTTGACTTGTATTGGATCATTTGGGCGCGAATCGAGTCTCGTTCTTTCTGCGTCTCAACCAACTGAAGTTCCAGTTTGGTTACCTAAACATTGAGCATGTTAATCAGTTTTACCTTCAATCTGCTGACAAATACTGTAATTTCTACCCCTTTTGACTGTTTAAGAAATCGGCAGTGAAATTAAGACGGTTTTTTTTTGGATTGGAACTCAGCTATAACCAATACTTCTATTGCTGTTTGCCAATACCACTGTTATAATCACTGTAATTGTTATTGTTATAAATAAAAGATGTTACACGACCGCGCAGGGATACGAATTTTATCTTCAAGTGAAAAAAAGGTAAAAAACAGTGGTGCATTTACACATCGTCCTTTCCATATGAATGCTCAAAGGCGCTTTACTATGATCAGTTTATAATTACCCCCAGCAAACCGGAAGCACACCATAGGTGCCTCAGACAACTGCTTCAAAGTGGTCCATGTATGCTGGTGGTCATTTTACCGACTCTGGAGGGATGGAAGCTGAGTGGCCTTTAGCGAGAAAGAAGGTCGCCCAAATATTCAACCCTTGACCAGGCCGGGGATCGAACCGGGGACCTCAGGATTCGGAGGCAGAGATCTTACCACTGCACCAACCCCTACGTCATAGTGCTGAAAGGATCTTTCACGAGTGAGCTACACAAGCGAGTGAGAGGTACTTTCAGCAGGAGAAGATGAAATTCGTATCTCCAGCGGCCATGTAATGTTTTGTTCATTAAATAGATACTGTTGAAATATATTTGAAAAGTGGCGCACACCTGAACAAGAAGCTTTTTTGCAATTGGTTAATCATGTAAGTAATCATGGCGACACCAATATCCTCACACGTGAAGAAAAAAATAGCATCTGCACTGCGCGCGATGTAGAGATGATTTTTTGGTAAAAGGAAACATCCTGGTGTTTCATCAGTATCTATATAATAGATGTTGTTATTACTATTATCATTGGTATTGTTTTCATCATCACCATTATCCCCATTACATCTATTACCACTACCAGCATTATCATCACTACCTTGGTTTAGCGAGTGAAATCAACAAACAATGAATAAGTGACTAAAATCAACTACTGATAAATGACCATGGAGTATGAAATGTCGACTCAATGTCATAAATCTAATATCTAAAAAACTCCAAAATGCTGTTTTGCACAATTTTAACCAGGCAAAGTTCTAGCCATCACTTGCGTCAAAGTAAATGTACTTTGCACTTTTTTTTGAAAGAGATACTAAGAAAAACTTCTCGCTCTAACAGTATTCGAGTTCTGTTTACATCAAGCTTTAAGTCCTTATTTTAGGATGTTCCACTTCTTTCGCGGAATAAAAAACAGGTTCTCAAAGATGAACCTCAAGTCTGATCTATTTATTGCTGTTAGTTTCCCAGCTAGTGTGCATCTGCATATGTACGTACCTTCTCCTTTAGTCCTCGAAGTTCAAATTCAAAGGAATATTTCTCTTTAGAAAAGCTGTCCTTCTCCATGGCAAGGCTTTCGTACTTCATCTTGTATGACTCAACTTGGGTGAAATCCCGTTTCAGGCGATCAATTTCGCCACGTAGCGTCATTACTTCTGAACGCAGGCCGCTAATGACCGATTCCTTCTCGTACATTTCTTTGCGATACACCTCCATTCGGCTTTCAACAGCCTGGTTCATTTCTATGTCGCTCTTAGATTTCACTTCCACTATCTGTGAACGGAAGGAGTCCCTTTCTTTGTAGGCTTCTTTTAACTGGATCTCATAGTTTGATAGCTGTGAGAGTAAATCATTAGTGAAATGTAAGTACAAAGAGGTTGTCGCTTGAAAAACAAACTGGTCGATGGTTCTTATGAAGGTTTTGACCACAAAATATAACAACTGCGACAGAGAGACTGCCCAGTTACTTTGTACAACCTCGAACATAAAAAAAAAAATAGGAAAACTTAGAAATAAGTAGTAACTTATTTTCACTTACTGACACACTACTTAGGGACTTAAAAAAGGGAAAACTTTGGTATAGTTGATTTTTTTTTTCAATCAGAGCACATAATCTGTGCTTGGTGGTAAAGTGGGTTCGGGACATGGAGGACTAAAACAATAAAATAAAGTTAACCATCATTTTTGCCACTATGAAATAATGCAACTGGTGCAAATTTTTGTATATATTATATGTACGTTTTAAGAAATTGCAAGTTATCTTATTAGTGGGAAGAGATTATCAATCCGCTAGAGACAAAACTTGCATTGGTTGCTACAGCAACAATAAGGCCCTTCTCACTCTAACTTAGGAACTCTGAGGGAAGTCACAAAAAGGCTAAAACGTGGTCCGAATGGGCAAAAAAAATTAATTACAGCAACGTACAACGGAAACAACCAAAGTTTTCCCGGTCATTAAGTTGCAGAAGCTACTTGCAACACTTCACCATTGAGTCACCAATTTGAAAGCTCGTGCGTGGCACGAATTTTTCTGTTTCCAAAACTGTTCGGTTTTTTCTTTAAACATCACGTGTATTCAAAAGTTAAACGGCAATAGAATTGTGGTGTACCTTCTCTCGTAAGTGTCTCATCTCGTATTCCATTCCGCTAATACGGTTTTCTCTCTCACTGATTTCTTTGCGGAAAGATTCGGTCTTGCTCTCAATCTGTATTGTAACGTCATGCTCACTTCTCTTTTGAACGTCCGTGATCTGGTACTCCAGAGCTTTGATTTTCTCTTTCAAGACACGGATTTCGTACTCATAAACGTTGATCTTGCTTTCTCGTTCGGCAATCTCGCGACGGTAACTTTCAGTCTTGCTTTCCACTTGGACTGTGATATCGTATTGGCTCTTGGTCTGCACTTCAGTGACTTGGTACTCTAGTGAAGCAATTTTGCTCTTCAGGTCTCGTATCTCGTATTCGTATGCGCTAATCTTCGAATCTTTCTCTGTCAACTGCTTCATGTATGTTTCAATACGCTTCTCAACCTCAACTCTGACGCTGTTGTCAGTTGTCGACTTCAGCTCGTAGATTTGACTGCGGAAAGAATCTCTTTCCTTGTATGCGACTTTAAGTTGATCTTCGAATCCAGAAATCTTCTCTCTCATGCTCTTAATCTCAAACTGTAGTCCGCTGATCATTCCTTCTTTCTCGGTGATTTCTCTACGAAAGGATTCCGTTTTGGTCTCGATCATGATTGTGGTGTCGTGCTCACTCTTTTTGTGCGCTTCAACAATTTGGTATTCCAGAGATGATATTTTGTTCTTTAAATCTCGAATTTCGAACTCATAAGAGTGGACTCTGGAATCTTTCTCTGCCAGTTGCTTCATATACATTTCTGTACGTTTCTCAACTTCCACTCTAACGCTGTTATCAGTGGTTGACTTGAGCTCGTATATTTGAGCGCGGAAAGTTTCTCTCTCAGCGTAGGAATCCCTAAGTTGAATCTCCATACCAGAAATCTTCTCTCTCAGACTCTTAATTTCGAACTGCAGACTGCTGATCATTCCTTCTTTCTCGGTGATCTCCCTTCGGAAGGACTCTGTCTTGGTCTCAATCATGATCGTGGTCTCGTGTTCGCTCTTCTTCTGAGTCTCGGTGATACGGTACTCCATGGCAGTGATCTTTTCCTTCAGCATGCGAACTTCGTATTCATAGGCACTGATCTTGCTCTCCCGGTCGGCAATTTCTCGACGATAGGACTCGGTTCGGCTTTCAACTTGTATCGACAGATCGTATTCGCTCTTCTTCTGTACCTCTGTGATTTGGAACTCAAAGGAGTGGATCTTTTCTCTCAGTGCACGAATCTCAAGCTCATATCCACTGACCTTAGAGTCCTTTTCTGCTAGTTGTTTCATATACATCTCTGTGCGCCTTTCAACCTCCACTCTAACGTTGTTGTCGGTAGTTGATTTGAGTTCGTATATCTGAGAGCGGAAAGTTTCTCTCTCAGCGTAGGAATCCCTCAGCTGAATCTCCATACCAGAAATCTTCTCTCTCAGGCTCTTAATTTCGAACTGCAGACTGCTGATCATTCCTTCTTTCTCGGTGATCTCCCTTCGGAAGGACTCTGTCTTGGTCTCAATCATGATCGTGGTCTCGTGTTCGCTCTTCTTCTGAGTCTCGGTGATACGGTACTCCATGGCAGTGATCTTTTCCTTCAGCATGCGAACTTCGTATTCATAGGCACTGATCTTGCTCTCCCGGTCGGCAATTTCTCGACGATAGGATTCGGTTTTGCTTTCAATGTGAAGTGTTAAATTGTATTCACCCTTTCTCTGCTCTTCAACGATTTTGTACTCGAGGCTTGAAATCTTTGCTTTCAGGTCACGAATCTCTACATCGTAGCCACTGATTCTTGAGTCTTTTTCACTCAGTTGCTTCATATACATCTCCGTACGTTTCTCAACTTCAACCCTCACATTGTTATCAGTAGTTGACTTCAACTCATAGATTTGGCTTCGGAACGAATCTCTTTCCTTGAAAGAATCCCTGAGCTGGATTTCAAGTCCAGATATTCTCTCTTTCATACTGCGAATTTCATATTCAAGACCAGTGATTACATTTTCTTTCTCGACCACCTCCTTTCGATACACTTCTGTTTTAGATTGGATTTGTACGAACGCGTCTTGGTCACTCTTCTTTTGAACCTCGGTGATGCGATATTCCAGAGAGGAAATCTTCTCCTTCAGCATGCGTATTTCATACTCGTAGGAGCTGATCTTGCTTTCCCGGTCGGCAATCTCACGATGGAAGTGCTCTATTTTGCTCTCAACCATAATTGACATTTCATACTCACTCTTTTGTTTCGCCTGTGAAGCTTCCATCTCAACAATGGCAATCCTCTCTCTGAATGAGCGTACTTCCTGTTCCAGGTGGTTTATTCTGGAGTCCTTCTCGGCCAACTGCTTTAAGTACATCTCTGAACGCTTTTCCACCTCAATTCTCAAAGTGCTATCTGCCGATGACTTCAACTCATACACTTGGCTACGCATGGAGTCTCTTTCTTTGTAGGCTTCGGTCAGCTGAAACTCAAAAGAGGAAATCCTTTCTTTCAGCTGGCCAATCTCATGCTCAAACATAGTAATCTTGCTGCTCTTTTCAGCAATCTCTCTGCGGTACGACTCGGTCTTGGTTTCAATTTGGACCACCAACTCAGTTTCGCTTCGCTTAGATTCTTCAGCCATTCTGTACTCTAGGGCGGAAAACTTGTCTTTCGTTGTGGAAAGCTCGTACATCAAGCTGCTAATCTTGGAGTCCCGTTCAGAGATTTGAGTTAAGTACATCTCTACACGCTTCTCGACCTCCATTTTCAACTCGCTGTCGTGAGACGATCTCAGCTCGTAGATCTGTGAGCGGAAGGAGTCTCTTTCTTTACAAGTCTCCCTTATCTGGCCTTCAAAGCTTGTAATTTTCTCTTGTAAGATACGAATCTCGTATTCCATACTCTTAATTCTGTTCTCTTTCTCGGCAATCTCTCTCGTATACACAGCGGTCTGGCTCTCGATTTGCAAAGTGATGTTAGTTTCACTTTGCTTTTGTATTTCTTTGATCTGAAATTCAAAAGTGTTGATCCTTTCTTTCAATGTGCGGATCTCGTACTCGTACATGATAACTTTGCTCTCCTTCTCAGCAATTTCCTTGCGGTAGCTTTCCGTTTTGGATTCAAGCTGAAACGATAGATCGTGCTCGCTCTTGTTGTGTACCTCGGAAAGCTCGTATTCCAAGGAAGATGTCTTTTCTCGTAGAGATCGAAGATCAAATTCTAAGGTACTGATTCGGGTGTCACGCTCAGAGATCTGCTTAAGGTAAACCTCGACTCGCTTTTCGAGCTCACTTGAAATGAATCGCTCATTCTGGGTTTTGAAGTCAACAAGCTGCGTGCGAATGTTATCTCTTTCTTCATAGGCGCTTTTCAGCAGCGCTTCCAACTGGACAATTCTTTCCTTCAAGTGGCTCATCTCGTATTCATACATTGCCAGCTTGCTGTCCTTGTCGGCAATTTCTCGGCGATACCCTTCCGTCTTTACTTCAACCTGCAACGCGACACCGTGATCATTGCGTTTTGTCCCCTCTGTCAGCTGGTACTCCATCGAGGAGTACTTCTGTTGCATTGATTGCAGCTCCACCTCCAAACTATTGATCTTGGTTTCTTTCTCAGAAAGCTGCCTCAGGTAGACTTCAATGCGCTTCTCAAACTCTGGTGCAACGCTGGAGTGTGTGGTAGTGTAATAATCGACACTGTGGAACGAGAGACTGCTCTTCTCAAACTCTGACGCAGATAGCTTTTCTTGAAGTCGGCGGATCTCAAACTCCAAGGCCGAAATCTTTGCATCTTTCTCAATGGTGTCACTGTGATAGGATGAATGGTGCGTAATCACATCAAACGAGGTGCTGCGGTTAGCGGTTTGCTTAAGTTCCGCCTCCAAAGATGCCACCTTTCTTTCCATGGATTGATTTTTTAACTCAAGCTCGCCAATTTTACTGTCTCGCTCAGTAACTTGATGGAGGTATGACTCGACATGTTTTTCAACCTCTTCTCTGACGTTGTGCTCATTTTTGGTCTTGTATTCAATCATCTGAGTGCGGAATGACTCGCTTTCCTAATAAACACGGAGTAAAAAGAGTAAATGACACGAAAATGAAAAAAAAGTTGTGCTGCGCTAAGATAAGAAACTATAGAAGCGAGCGAAGCAAAGTAAGAGGTGTATAACAACAGGTTCCTAGGCATGCTTGCAAGAAAACGCACCCAACGTGGTCGATACTTTATTTTTTCTATATTATTACTACTACTATTACCAACATCACTGTCACTATCACTATCTCTATTACTGCTATCAATATCGCTGTCGTTAGATTGTTATCATTATCATTTTTGTCTTGTAAGCATCTCTTAACTTCATCTCATAAAAGAAAACGTACCCAACGCTGTGTTATCATTATCATTACCATTATCAATATCACTGTCACTACCACTATCAATTTTACTGTCAGTATCATTATCAATATCACTTTCACTATCATTATCACTATTACTATCCTTATCGCTAGTGCTGTCAATATCGCTGTCGTTAAATCGTTATTGTTATCATTTTTATTATCATTATCATTTTTGTCTTTCAAGCCTCTCTTAGCTTTATCTCATAAAAACTGATCACTACCGCTATCATTACTGTTACCGTTACTGTCATAGTTGTCGTGGTCGCTACCGTTATCGTCATCGTTTTCGTTATCGTTGTCATTACCGTTACCGTTGTCGTTGTCATTATCGTTTCCGTTACCGTTATCATTGCATTTAGCCATTATTGTTATCATCATCAATATCGTTATCGTTACGTTACTGCTTTCGCTGTCATTATCGTTGCCGTTACCG